>CM046065.1:10620365-10700278 GCA_025215515.1 Schistosoma japonicum | reverse complement strand
ATCTTTTATTTAATTTATAATCATGCGACATTCTATATAATATTGGTGTATTGAAACATCTTACATGGACTAAGTTGGTTTGAAGTAACCATTGCAGACCATATCAAAGACAATATAAAAGTTAAATGTGTTAAAATGAATATCACCTTAATAACTAAAATATATTAATAACTTAATTTCACTTTAACTACACATTATATAATGTTGGTTGCAATGTGAAAACATAGGGTCACTTAGGCTAGATTATATGCTAATTTTGTGAATGTTCTCGTGATTATTAACACTTTTATTGTGGATTCACTAGAATCGTGCTATTAATGTGTGGTTATATTTTTTTACAGATTACCATAGAATAAGTTATACTACCGTTAACAGAAAGTTGCTTCACTTCGAAACAGTTTTCTATATTTCCTGTGTTTTCTTTTGTATGTGACAAACGCGTGAGTTCTTATTAGCTTAATACGGTCCTCGATACTGTACAGCTAAATTATCTAGGGTAGTCAGATTGTATGTCTGTTCCCCCACACCTCCAACATCACCACAACCGATGGTGGGTACAATTAAAGAGAATCATTATCTCTGATACTTGTACTATAAACGGATTCCTCGACTTGTTCATTCCTAACCCACAACTACTCCAAAAGCCTAGACTCGTAGGAATTTTATATTGTGGTGTAAAATTATGTACCTATATATCAGACGAGACTAGCAAACAGCATTTACATATACCACATTTGAAATTGTATCAATTGATGATAGTCTACAAATCAATCTTACAACAAAATCATTACAACACCTTTTGCTTGATTACAAGAACGATTGTGTTTCTGTGGATTTGGAATCTCCAACACCTACCCCCGTTAATTACAAATTGCTTTAATATTCACTTGTGATCAAACCGACTCCTACCGGAATCGTTCGAACTTTCTTCTTGGTAGTAAATTTAATTTATAGGTTATATCTATCTGTTTATTTTTGACATTAGCAAATTAAAATTATCTGATAAAATTTTCATGAATGGTTGAATTAATTTATTAATTGCTAATAAAATTATCACTTTTTTTTTTAAGGATGTACAGGAATCAGAAAATAGTAACTTCCCCCTTCTCGTTTTTATGTATACACATGCACTGACTTAAAAACTACGGGCATTCATCATGCAGTGGATTCAACTTTTCAGATTTTAACTTTGAAACTACACATCCTTACACATTTTGCCCACATCTGATTAAAGCGTTATGTTTTAACTCTTTACAAGTGTCTGGATAATGTTTGTTCAGTAAATATTTCACAGCAAGTTTATAGTCATTGCACTGATTACAACTGCTGACTAGTACAGTTTAAAGCCCATCGAGACTGTGATTTGAGAGAATGAAATCTTGTACTGTACATTTGTGTCTATTTGATTGATTTTTTTTTGCACAGCTACAAGCATTTACATTCAGAGTAGAAATCTGTTATTAAGCTTTATCTGATGTGACATTGGAAGAGATATGAATTTATCGATTCATCTTATTTCAAAATGCCACTTCTAATTTATGAGGATTAACAGGTACTCGACATCGTAACTTTATTCTGTTTTTACTGACTTATTAGCTGATAAACCATCATGAACATTATTTGTTTCTCTTCAATTCCCCGTTGTTCATTTTCCCAAACACAATGAGGTTTAAAATTCCATTAAGGCATTCATGAACGTCGAAATCTGATCTATCCACTAGGTTCAGTACAGTCAGGTTATGTACCAAGATTGTCTTTACTACTACCTACTGCTTTTATTGTTCATTTGAAAAGTAGTTCAAAACAGTGACAGTTTTTATGACAACATTGTTTATTTATAATATGTAAATGATAATTAGCGTACAATGTAATAATTTCAGTTGGTTGAATCCAATTAGCAGATCGGAAGTACTATTTAGTAATAATATCTAAATTTAGAGCAAAGAAATGGCTTATCAAATACTACTATACAAATTACAATATGAGTAATAAAATGTGCAATTTGAAATTCCATTCTGACATTCTAAATGACATACCACATTAATAAACTGTAGTCATTACTTACCCTTATTCTCTTCCTATAAATTCATTCAACAATATTTGGTGGGATTGATTATTCATAAGAACATAAGTGACAACCTTTTCAAAAATATCTTATAAGTGGTGATTGTTTTGTCTATAGTGAATTGCACCACTTTTGTTCATTATCAAAATAGGTAAAAATTACAAATGTTTGTGACAGATCAGGCGTCTTTAAGCATTCACGCATCAGTGATATAAGTTGATGGCATTTAGAATGGACTGTATTTGGAAGTGTAAACTACTGAATGCTGACGCAGTAATCAATAGTCAATCCATGATTTCAACCATGGTGAGGAGACATTTTCATATTATCGAGGAGTCGAGTACTGAAATAAAACAGCTGATAAATTTTCTCTGATTTTCAGTGTTTAGTCCGTGATATGAAACATCGATTTACAGCTTCATAACTGTAAGATAACATTTAAACGCTGTTGACCTTACCATTAGTTTGATTAGTGTTTTGATTTCGCAACTCGCCTAAAATATAAAATTCAGTAATAAATCAAACTTCAATGGCTTTCGAAATATACGTAAGAGCATTGATATCTGTGAGCGTAAAATATTTTCGAAACACTTCTATTCTCCCGAGGTTTGATGACAGGTTATAATGGTTAAATGTGAATACAACTAATTCGCAACTGGTTCCTTTATAAATAGTATAGTTGATTAGAAGTGATGGAATTTATGTATAGTCTAATATGAATATGTTTCTTCACAGTGTATCTTACTATGTATTATATAACAGTGAGTTTCATTGAATTTTGTTTATGTACGCATCACTTCTGTGGGTGTTACTGTTGGATATGAGTTTTGATTTCTTAAATACATTCATGAAATGAGATTTTACACATATTCTAAATATGGTGAATTCATGAAGGTTTCGTGGAGAATTAGTTCGTTTGGGGAACAATATATTCTGGGCTGGATTCATTGGTGAGGTCGATTGTGCACTAGGTGGATTAGATGGATATTAAGACAAAGTAGGTATTAATTGCTCTGAGACTTTAACCAATACCTACATGAAGTTGATCAGTGACGAATATGATTTATTAATGTACTCAGTATGTTTGTGACAACCACTGTTTACACAGTTGGTCGGAATAACAATGTTGAAAGTAAACGAAACTTTCACAACTCACTAAAATCAAATCGAAGTTGATTTATTCTGTTACCTATTAACATAAAGTAAATGATCAATATAATCTATATTTATGTGATCTTCATACATATATAGAAATAATACTCATTGTAGTTAGAAATCGTACTAGTGAATAGTGGGGACAGATATTCATAAATCACATTTCATTGTGGATAGTATGCTGATATCATATTGGATTTATCTGAACATATATTACTTTATGAAACTGGTCCAATCTAATGAAACAGTTTGATTGCAAGTTGTATGTGTATTTGAGTAGAGTAATAGGAAATGGTTTATGTAGCTACAAAATACCTTTACTCTTGTTGAACAAGATACATTTTTGATCTGCGTCGAATAACTCTGAATCTGATCTAATGGTTAAGTGCTCAGAAGAAAGATTGAAATTTGTGGGTTTGTTTATGTGAACAGGTGGTGGGTGTTCACAGTAGAGGAGTATTAAACTACGATGTAAAACTAATTAATTGCCGGTTCGTAGTTATCAATAGTTGAATAACTCACACTATTTCATGATATCGAATTCAACATATTCACCATTTGAAAGTAAATCAAAATTTTCAAAATCGTGCTAATAAATTCATTTTCGGACAAGTAATGCATACTTTTGAATGAAGAAGCGATGCAGAAAATTAAACGTGAACAACTGACAGTTATCAAATATGTAATATGTAATTTACTTAGGGTGATATATATGTGCCGAATGAAATGTAGATGTCCTGTGATTGTAGAACAAATTTTTCTGGAATTGTACTGCTACTGACTCTGAAGCCATTTATACAAGGTTCATAAAGTGTTAGTGACTGATAGAAATTCATAACTTTCATTTGAGAATATTTATCAAAATTAATATAAATTAAGATTTTTCAATATTAAACTTACGCCTCGATTGTTCCCTTTGATGTTTCAAGCGAGTGGCTATGATTTGTTTAGGGTAAAAACAATGTTTGTATTCATTAATTCTTCATACTACTAATTACAAATGTTATCATAGCTGTAATGAATATCAATTTATTAATCACAACTAACAAAATTCTAGTGGCAATTCACTAACAACCATTTGATTCATTGTGTTCACACATTGGATAGCAATCGTATTGATAGTTAGGTTTTGTGATGTACTGTCTAATTCCAGATTCTTATCTACAGGAATTCGTTATTTCCTAATCATGAAAGTCATCTTCGAATTCTCACAGCCTTTCGAAACATTATTAGATAAAATCGTATGAATGAAAATTGGATTATGTATGGTAAGAGGAATTTGTGGTTTTTGATTTCTTTCATTAATCTAGTGTATCTTCCTGTATTCATATTGAAGTTCATCCGGTTGTTCGAAGTCAGTCGAATCACCCCAAATATTATCATGCATATTGATCAGTAATTTACTAAGATCACAGGACTTTTGATTGACGAGTATTCAGCACATCAACAAATCGGCATGAATAAAGACTCAACAAGTATAAACACTATGCCAGAAATACTCATCTTAGATACATTTCCATTTTCGTCGTCACAGGTAAGTGACTGTTCAATGTTATACGACCTTGTAATGACGTGAATTTCACAAACGTATGTCATGTAGTGATGAATATAATAGATAATGATCAGCATAAAATATTTTCAAAATTACCTTCAATATCTTTCTCTATCGACTTTTCTAAATTAAGTGATTGTTTAAACGAATTACATTTAATGAGAATATTCACTTTATGGTTATAAACAATATAATATATGGCAATTAAATAGCGTGATTCATTATCACATTGGAGGAGACGTATGGTTATTTTAGTTCACTTGGTCTACAGCAAGAATTAAAGCAGTCGAAAAATTGTTAAGGAGAACTGGGCGATCACTTTATCATCGTTTCACACTATTTAGTAGTATCTAGTCAGATATTTGGAAGATCAGATATGATATCACCGGTACATAAACAAGTATTCAAACTGCTTATTATTTATCACATTATGAAAATCTGTTGTGCGTTGATAACAGTCATTTGCATTACGATACATTAGACACAATGTGCAAAATGTAGTCGTAGTTGTGATGTAAATCTCGATATAGCACAATTAAACTTTAATAATAATAATAATAATAATAATAATAATAATGACAATAATAATATTCTTATTCATTAAACCAATAATCAGTGATATATTGATAGAAAGATATACACGATTCACAGAATTACCTTTAGCCGACTTCTTCACTTGTCCTTTTCAATTGAATAAATTGAAAGTGAATACGCACTAATTTGTACATGCTCCATAAAGCATTGAATTATTCATTGAAATTATTTCCCATCTGATTAATTTACACTGAAATGCATTTTAACTAAGTCATTGACATGAAAAGTCATATTGCTTATCTTCAACTGGTGGATTAGTTAGTTCTTGAAGATCCGTCTATCGAGTTCATCACATCAGTTTGCATTGGTGCAATCCTATCCTAATCTCGAAATTGATCTCACTACTGACGATGTTAAGATCGTAGTAAGTAAGTATTCCCTGTATTCAGAATACTAGAATTGCTCTATCGTGTCTTAACCACGAATGAGTAAACTTCATAATGAAAAGTCTTTATCACATTGGCTTTTACGTAACTGCATTTACATACAATATTTACTGAAACATTCATCATAATATATCGTGTGATGATTATATTATCAGATAATTTTGAATGATCTATTGAATGCGTTGATTAGCCTAATTGATCACATTTTCAATATTGGTCATACTGAATGTGTGAATGTTACTCATAATCTACTTCAGACACAAACTGTTATGGTGTTTGTCACAGCCTAAATATTTCCAATTGTATTGAATAAGTTTGTGCAAATTCACCTCTATTCAGAAGATTCATGTTGCTTATCAGGTTAGTAATAATGTACAGACTTACTTTGATTTGTGCGTTTATTTTGATTCTTATCGGCATCTAACACTGAAATTAATTTACAAATTATTACAATTCTGACGAATAAACATGAGTTAAAAGTGAATTCACTTGCGAAATCTTGTGGGATATTTTATATGATAGTCATATCACACTATCATTCAAATTCACCACAAGTGCAGATAGTCATCACTTCAACATAACCGATCATCTCAACACTCTCAACTTTCCGTTGTAATTGTAATCAAACATTAATAATAGATTCAATCGAATATAGATTGGATTGATAAGATTGTTTAGTTGTCATGGAAGTAGACTTTGGATATTTATCATAGGAAGTGATGATGATTTTTGTCATTTGGATGAATGATTGACATGATTGTCAGCTAGAAATCTGTTTGCAATGTGAATTTTACAAATCAATGTCAATATACATTGTGTCAAAAAGAAGCGTATTCATGTCGTCACTTCACATTCGCTAAGCCTTCAACATACACACATGATCGTGTAAATAGACAAAATGCTCTTCAGGTACGGTATTTAATGCAATATTCATTTCGTCTTATTCAGTTTGAATATGAATAATAAACATCCTATCAGATGAACTTGTAGATCAATAAGTCAACTTAGACAGTGTGAATTCTCCTAGCAGTCGAATTTCATATTTGCAGTTCTTTTATAATCTCGATATTGATATCACTACTGACGAAGTTATCATCATTTTTGTTAACCGTTTTCTATACAGTGTCCCGAATTTTTATTTTTTTCCTATATTCTCTACAGATAGTTATGTTTCTTAACACTGATTATTATCATTTCCATTAAATTAAGTTTTGGCTAAGCAGTTGTTCCATAGTTCCTTCAATCCACCAGAATCGAGTGAATTTATGTTGCATTCTTTTCTGTTACATCTAAAGATGCATGCATTATATTTTACTATTTATGAATAGAAATGCGTTAATTATTTTACTGGATAATGATGCCTATCTTTTCACGGTAGTTTTGATACGTATTTCAAGAACTTGCTTGTATTTGCATCGTGTTCTTTGTACGTGTTTTGTATTGGCGAAGATAATTTTAGAACTAATTTCACTCTTCACAAACATCACAAGATTGCTCCTATAAATTCGTCGATGATGGCAGTGTAACCTCTTCAATTAAACTATACAGCTCAGTGAACGCAATCTAGTTGTAATCATCATCATCATCATTATATATGATGTTACCACATGCTCACAGTTTTTCAATATATACACAAAATTAGAAAGGATTGTAGTATTCTACGAGACTATATTCATCAGATGATTACTTCTTCAAATGTCACTTCATTATATATTAACTGAAATGAGTGGAGTCATGATGAAATATTGAATCGAAGATTTGTTCTTTACTGAAATATCACATGTATTTTTAGGGTTAATTTATGATGCATTTTATGACCACGATTACTCTAATCTCACATTCACTTACCTCTCATTCTACTTATTAACTGTTATTCATTCATAAACTATTATATTAACAAATTGTTGAAATATACTTTAAATTTCTGGCTGTTTAGCTAATCAATGTGAATTCATTGTACTACATTTTAATCTAAACAATGGTGCCAAATATGCAAGCGCTGAAAATATCTGGTCACTGATTATTTGGTCAACCGAATAAGATCACGGAACTTTTGATTGACGAGTATTCGGCACATCAATAACTCGGTATAAACAAAGACTCCACAATAAATAATAGTAGAAATAATAATAAAAATAATAATCTTAGATACATTTATTTTTCGTCGTCACAGGTAAGTGACTGTTCAATGTTATACGACCTTGTAATGACGTGAATTTCACAAAGGTATGTTATGTAGTGATGATTAAAATAAATAATGATCAATATAAAATATTTTCAAAATTACATTTAACAATATTTTCACTCGACTGTTCTAAATTAAGACAATGAATAAATAAATTATATTTAATGAGAGTATTGACTTCATGGTTATAAACAATATAATTTATGGCCATTTAATAGCGTAATTCATAATCACAGTGGAGAAGAGGTATGGCCGTTGTTTTCAATCCACTTGGTCTACAGCATGCATTGAAGTGGTCACTAGTCATTTAATCTTTGTTGATTAGCATTATTAATTCTGTTTGATGCGTATTGGACTTATTGATGCTCGAGAATAATATTTGATTGAGGTACTAAGTATCAAGAAATATATTTCCCAACTTCTTTGTTTGCATGTAATGTACTGATAGTAAAAGCTACTAGGCATCGGGTACAGTCAATTAAATTAGGAAAAGTACTATACATGATGATCTATTTTCACAGATTCGGTTCTCCGATATTACTCAGTTGCTGAGTAAATCATATATCAACTGTTACGATCTAATGTCTAATCGAGTAAAACTCCGTTCATAATTGAACTGCGTATTCAACTTAAGTCTATTGATAAAAATATCAGTTTGTCAGATGATTAGTCAACATAGTCATTGGCGTCTTTGTTTTCATGAAGAAGGATGTATCTTGTTGAGTAAAAACACTTCAAATGAATGTCTGTTTTTGTTTTAGTGCTTATGTATGAAACACAAGACAATCATTGATTGGTAAATTGCACCATTCGAGTGTCAAATAGTCAGTAGTTAATTGTGTTTATAATCTCGATCGCAGTTATGAATTATTATGTTCATCCATTCTACTGATTAATAAACAATCTGATAGTTAAGCGTAAATAATAAACAATTCATCTTCACACTTATTTCAATGAAAAAAATTCATTAAATTGAATGGAGCATAAATGAAGATCACACATGATCCGATCATCATTTCCAATACATTCAGTCAAGTAAATTCATTTGTGATCTACTTCAGTTGATGTATGGATCTCAACCAGTGTAGAAATACTATAGTTGACATGCTGATTCGTTGCTTCATTTATAAAACAGAACTCTTAATAATCACATATTTATGCATTTTGTATTCCCCTATTTGAGAGTATCACTAGCAAGTCGTTCAAGCAAATCATAGTAGGATTTTATACATTTGATAGACAGTAAAATGGATGACCATATGCAGAAATGTTATGATTCGACTCAAGTTTTAGCAATTAGTGATAAATAATCAGCGAACATTGATTTCGAGGCTTCATTAGACTTAATCAAATCTGTAACTAGATATTATTATCCGGATATTTTTGATTACATCTAATTTATAATTACTCGACTATTTCTGACGATTAAATGGTTAAGTTTGTTTATTCTGGTTAGCGTTTTTTTAGCAAACTTGTGTTTTACGGGATAGGGGTGCTAGCCCTATGCCCAACCCTCCTCCTTTACCTGGGCTTGGGACCAGCAACAACCCTAGAAGAGCTGCGGGCGGAGTTCATTTCTGACGATTGTCAGGTGGATAAACGTTTTATTGATAATTTGTGGTTTCATCCTCCGACTATTAATGTTAAAGTTTCCAATCATCTGTTAGTCTTAGTTGTAATTAATGCACGCTGGGTGAACTCTCATGGATTGCTTTTTAGATAAATAGCAAAGTGGACTGATTCCTGGCAACCATCAACACCGACGACATAAATAAATAAACCTGTTTAAATGACTGTTTAATTCAAGACTCACTGATATATTGCGCTATGTTCAAAAATATTGTACTGATGTCTATATATTACAAAAATAACATAAAAGACAATTCAGCAATATAACAAAGCACATACATTGGATACTATCCTACATCGAAAATACAGACTTAATGAAACCTTGTAACTAGATATGTACAAATAAAATAAAACAACAATTTTCACTAAAACCATCAAGCACATTGATAAATTCACTTATACTATACTGTAGTGAAATATCAAATTCATGTCCCTAAATCATTTCAGTTAAATTGTATGATGCATAAATCTACATAAATGTAACATTCTTTGTAGAATATAAGCTTCATTGAATATCGGACTAAAACTTCTGATTACAGTATATTTGAATGATGTTCTTTGTTTGTGTTAATTATCATGTGAACAAATGAGTACAATAAATGTGGTGGGGAATGAGTTGTATTAACTCAAATCAACTTGAAGCATTATTATTAACGTCAGTGGAGATTGGTGTTTAGTTTGTTGCTAGTATTCGTTGAGTATGAATGTTGGTTTGTACACACTGAAAACAAGGGATCACTAAGCAATATGTGTTCTATCCAAATATGAGATGTCACAGTAGTGTGCATCCACAGCCTCGTCAGGTAATCTATGACAGGGCCTTCACGTTGGCGGAAGCTAAACCATCTTCACCACTGGGCTGGCATCGAATGATATGTCCATATTAGGATGAAAATACTCTCCACTCTTCCTCATGATTCTCATTCAACAACAATTTGTCAGTAAAACGTGGATTGAATGTGATATAGCTGTCAACATTCATCAATGACGAAATCATGAAGACGAGATAGTTGTTGTTCAGAATATCATGTTTATTTACGAATGTATTCAGGTGATTGAGATGTCGACGTATAAGTGTTTAGAACGACGATGCATGTATAAATGATGGCAGTTAGGTTCACTAATGACCAACGTCATGAAGTTCTTTAAGTTGTAGAGAGAAGATGTGACTGGCGGATTTCAGACATGTCTGTATTAAGAAATTTATCACAAATGACAATGAATGATCATCACTATATATGCTAAATGAATGGAAGTGTGGAATATGCCATTGGAGCTACTCAGTTGTGCAGATATCTATTTGCCTGTGGTTAATCTCGAATGTCTTCAGTCCGATTTCATGTTAGAGTCGAAGCTCAGATTGTTCAGGATGTGTTATTTTTTGGGCGAAAAGTAGTATGTGTTTCTGTCCTTCCAATATATATTTGTGGCCATTTGGAGCGCATTAGGCCGGTCATCGCAGATATATATTTTAGTGTCAAATTTGGAAATAACAAAGCTGTTTCCTACCATCAATGAAACAATGAGACTATACAGAAGATAAATTGACGACTCCTATAAAATATGCGATAACATAAACCAAGTGAACAAACTATCACAAACTTTTATAAACCTCATGCTAATATGAAATTTACAGTGTATTCCGGAAAAGACAACAGGTTCCATTTGTTAGATATAGGAATTTCTCGAAGAAATGATGGAATCTGACAAAGATTGATATTTCGAAAAGAAACTTAATGTGGACAATATCGTAATCTTCACAGTTTCTGTCCAATAAATTATGAATTTGGTCTGGTCAAATCAATTTGCTACAGGGTTGGATAATTTATAATGTTGATTAGGTGGTAAAGAACGGGACATGTATGAACACAATGGAATCATTTAAAATAACAAACAAAGATATCACTTCCACAGTGTTAAGATTTTCTGAAGTCATGGTAATTCGGAGGATAAAATTTTGCCTAAAAGAAATCAGTAATAAGCCTACCGTTGAATCGGTAAGAGATACAACTATTAAGGTTGTTCTTATTCCACGTTTGCCTGAAATTACACAATCATTGTTAATTTTAATCAATCAATAATGAATGCGCTATGTTGTTGACGGCTAACTGTGAACGCAATCCATTAGTGGAAGCAGCCACGATTTATGAAATTGAATCATCTCATTTCTAATTCATCAGTGATCATCAAAATTGAAGGTACGAGTTATTGATCACTTCTAAATATAAAATAATTTACGTGAATCAAGGATTCCTGCCGATCATCGCTCTCCAACTAATACGTACGTGGCAGATAATGTTGTGAGTATAATGACTAAATAGATTTATCAGCGTCACCAGACCTAATTTGCTTCTTGACATAGAAACATCAACAACCTCCAGTGTATAGGTCGATATATTGGAAATTCGATGGTGATAGAAGAACACTAAAAGAGTTCCCATAAATTAAATTCGTAGATCTTAATGCATAATTGGTTAGGACTAATCTGCATGTTTTCAATTGTTACTGTATAATTCAAGTGTCGCATGCATTTATTTTGACCCCAAATTAAGCAGGTATATGCGTCAAATGAATTAATGCAACATTTAGAAATAAAGTCTGAAAGGCACTTCTCCACCAGATAAGACTCATTAGACACAACAGATTTGTAAACTCATGCAATTCTTTCATTTATTTACTAGTAATCACATAGTAACCTATTGTCAAACCAAGTAAAATAATAACAACATCCTCGAAAAGCATGAACTTCACAGAAATGAATAACTAATAAATAATAATGCGATGTGTCGAATAACATGTTTTAATGAAATCATTTGAATAAGAAAGAAATATTGGGAGAGCCTGCGACACATATTCATATTCAATGAAACATAACGAGTAATAATCGTTTAGCGTGTCTTAACCACGAATGAGAATACTTTACAATGAAAAGTCTTTATCACACTGACTTTTACGTAACCGCATTTACATACAATATTTACTGAAACATTATCAGATAATTTTGAATGATCTATTGAATGCGTTGATTAGCCTAATTGATCACATTTTCAATATTGGTCATACTGAATGTGTGAATGTTACTCATAATCTACTTCAGACACAAACTGTTATGGTGTTTGTCACAGCCTAAATATTTCCAATTGTACTGAATGATCCTGTGCAAATTCACTTCTATTCAGAAGATTCATGTTGCTTATCAGGTTAGTAATAATGTACAGACTTACTTTGATTTGTGCGTTTATTTTGATTCTTATCAGCATCTAACACTGAAATTAATTTACAAATTATTACAATTCTGACGAATAAACATGAGTTAAAAGTGAATTCACTTGCGAAATCTCGTGGGATATTTTGTATTATAGTCGTATCACACTATCATTCAAATTCACCACAAGTTCAGATAGTCATCATTTCATTATAATTAAAAGATCAAATGTAAAATACTCGTATTATTCTCACCAGATATTTCTTTTGTTTCTCTTTTTTGTCTTCCGCCTACAGTTTATAGGTCAGAATTCAACAACACTTTATCAATATAACGTGGATTTATGTGGTAAATCTGTTAACATTCATCTATTCCTACGTATTTGTTGTTTGTGCAGACTTTCTACATGTAACTTATGTAGTCGAGTCATTTATACCGTCTTATTTCAGTATTTTTCCTGAATTATTCAGCGCTTTTTGTTTTATAATATTCATTGTTATCTTAAGATCAATAAACTTTTATTACATGGATTTTCAATTTATATCCTTGTTTCAGCAAATTTTATTGCATTTTCATTAAAGCATACTATAATTAATGATTTCCACTTACCATCTATGAAATGTATCATCGCCAATAAGAGTAAACATGAAAATAAATATCGTTTCATTGGTATCCACTATTTATAATCGTGATGTAATTTCGTATACAAATACTTAGATTATATATATATTTCCATTAGTATACAGTAACCAATAGTTGATGTTGCTGTTGGTGTCATAATAATAAGTTAACTAAAATATAAGGAGGTTTAATTAACATAAACTATTTGTAAACAAAATATTTGTAAGAGCAAAACAATAATCATTATTTAGTTTGAGGTCATATATACAATAAAATCTATTAATGAAGTTACACAAAATAGATTGTATTCAGGCTTTTAGTTCTCCACCAGAATCTACTGTTTTTCATATTACGTTTACTTAAAGATGTTGCTGGCGCAAGTTTTCTATTTAACTGTCAAAATACAAAGAAACATCTTGTTGAATCGTACATGAGTGTTGTGTAGAATGTTGATATCGATATCATGAATTTATGTTTGACAATCGTTAAAAGACGCAAACGGTACATATATACTGCTACCAGATTTGTGACACAACTATTCTCTAATGGGACCATCACATTCCATTTCATTGACATGTTGGACTTTTCATATTGATGAGTAAAATAATAAACGATCGTTTCATATTATTTGTATGACATGACTGTTTGATCGATATCCATAAATGTATGTGAGAACACTTTGTTTCCAATCAAGAATCTTCTGATTCACATTAATGGCACGTAATTTGTTTTTGTTTCGTCACAGATAAATGACGGTTGGGAACAAATCGAAGCTATTAACAACTAGATGGATGTTGTTGTTTATTGCGAAACTGCTCAATAGTGCGAAATCTCAATTCTACTATGGAATCCAGTCCAGTTTCTTCAGGTTGGCGTAATAAGTGACAACTGTCTCAGTACTTGTAAGTCTGAACTGCATTAAATTTGATTTCTCAATAAAAGTTCAAGAACATTCTCAAGTTAGTCACTAGTGAGCTAATGATTGCAACTGAATTGAAATGGGATTCTTGCTATTGCTAATTAATTTGTCATTTGTGTTCGTTGTGAATGGTTTAACAGTGTTACAACTGATAAAAAATTCAGTCATATTAATAAACACGTTTGTGGTATTCGTATATTGTTATTGACTATTCCATGGATATCACAGATACGTAGTGATTAAATTAAATATCAATAAAAAGGGGTTAGTTACTAAACCCCTCTGCTTAATATTTGTTGCCTGCGTATTTTAAATTATAAATAGGTATATGGTAAAAGGGAAGACAATGTAGGGGAAAACAACCGATTCTACTTTACCCGTTTTCTCAAAGTTGCACTTCCCTAACGGTAAAGATTCATATGAGATTATGGCCTAAGGAATGAGAATATTGGTGAAAATACGTGTAATGCGGCTAAGCCTCACACAATTACTTCGGCATCCGTGTGAAACATAATGAAGGACTTGCTGAATTCTCTTCCTCTAAGTGTAACTATTGTAGTGGTAAATAATCCCCAAAATAAATAGTTGCATAGGCTCTCGACATTGATGCTGACCATGTTTGTTTTGGTGGACACTACTAGTTGAAGGCGCGCGGTCACGCATCTTCACCAGATCATGACTCGAACCACTGTGGGTAGCATCTCTCTCTAGTTTGCCAGCCTAGACGTTGCTATCCCAGTAAAGCTCTCTTTACGATAAAATATAATTTCGCTTCCATCCTTTATTGCCTTCTGATTTCTCATTCGTAAGAGTGGGGTCCATTCGATAGAAGTGTCTTTGGTTATACGACAAGCGCAACTTGGTCCTATATCCGGGGTACGCTTCACTATCATCTCAACTGTGTTAATGAGATAAAATACTTATGGATCAGAGAAGGGTAAGTCAATCCAGAAATTCCAAAAATCACTGAGGATGACAAAGTGGGGGACTATTAGGACAAATGAAGGGATTTATACTTGCTTAAGTAATTGCAAAACAGTTTCAAAGAACGTGAAAACTGTGTTTAAAATTAGATACTAAATAAGGCGAATAATAACTAATCAATCTCAGTTTATTACAAATCAACGTAAAAATCCAAACACGAAATAAACTGTGTACATTCAGATAACAGTCAATTTATGACAATCTACTGGAGTGTTATTTCATATAGTTTCAAAGAAATCTACGAAAAATACCAATTAATCTCTGGTAGATTTAACCAAAATATTTAGCTTAAAAGTAAATATGCATGAGTTAACTAAGCTCGGTTACTTATATGATGCTTAACGTTAATCGGATAATGTATAAGAATGTCAAGTAAATAATTGAGGACTATTTAACATGTGATTGTTGTCAGTGTGAATGACAGCATAGATATAGTGTAGGAGAACATCCCATTTATTTTGTTAACCTAAGAACATTCAGCCCAAATTTTAGAGCATTTTGATATATCTTACAAACGGAAAAATTTTACTATGGTACATGGAAACGAAGATAATTTTCACTCTCATGTTGTAATAATTAAACAGAGACTGTATCGAACCATTCAATGTCCAGATTTTAGAATTTATCTACATTTTAATAGTTTATATTCGACCAGCTACAAATCGGCATTGGTGAAGACTATGTTTCATAGATGAGAATGATTAGGTACTTATTAAAAACCAGTACAAAACCTAATGGATGTATTAAAGTGCTTGAGAAACAAGTGACAACAACAACATGTGGTTGTTGTCAGTGTGAATGACAGTATAGATAAGGTGGAAGTTATCACCCGATTTGTCCTGTTATTACACATTTTCTATGGCGTAAACAACTTTATTTCACTTTTATTCAAACAATTAATTCATCTCGCCTCACCCCCCAGCCAAACACTCCACGTACTACTGTTAATACTTGACCATTAATTCAACATTTTTCTAGTTTACACACCAAATAACTTGAAATATTCTTATTTGTATGTGTTAAACTCAAACCGATCTACCTAGTGAAACATTGCAATATATTTCATTCATTGAGATTATTTCTAATTCTTATGTTGCCTAGTTACTCAGCATCCATGCTTTCTTAATAATATTCACGTAAACTACTCATATAATTACTATATTTTCTATTGTAGTAACTACTAGAAATATATTTCATCAATCATGTTAGTCAAAATGATTCTTTGTTTTCTTGTAGTTCAAACTTACAGTTATTGTTAACTCAGGTATTTTCATTAACTACTATACTTAATTAAACTAGAATTTACTCTTATTAATTACAATCAGTAATTGCCACGTTATCCTCTAAGGATTATACTGCATATTACTTATCTAGTACCGTTCGGGCGTTACTAGTGACCGTGGATGATGTTAGACAAGCATCTTTCAGTGACCACATAATTCAGAAAGTTGAACAATTTATCACAGCCAAGCACCTGAAAACATAACAGTGGCGTTATGGATTGCATTTGAAGACAAATCAGTAGCAACGGCTTACCAACAAAAATGTATTTGACCACATTGAAGATGCTATTGGAGTAACAACTAAAATCAATGCAATTATTCATCGACTCGAAGACTGTCAAACACAACATCATCTGTCCCTGCCTTCGGCGCTGTGCTTTCAGAAGACATCATTGCTAACAGTAAAGTGGAATCCATTTATAATCCTGACCCAAATGTAACTTTTGACACTTGATGCCGTAGATATGGAGATCATTTTAAATTTGATTTCGCTGCTCAGGACGATTCATGGAATGTTCGCTTGTTATTTGGAAAACTTGGTCCAGCAGAAATAGACAAATACTGTAACCTCATATCACCACAAAATTCAAGAGACAGGACATTCGATGAGACATGTAAGTCGGGTAGTCTACGAATCGGTGATACCTCTTCATTGTTTAGTACTTGATACCGTTGCCTTATGTTAATTATGAATGAAACGGATGATTTTCAAACTCATGTTGGTATTGTGAATAGAGGATTAGAGCGATTCAAATTGAAATCAACGACGAATGACCAATTTGAATCATTGATATTCATTTTCAGTCTTAAATCATCCAAATTCCCTGACATTAGAATGAAACTGTTGAATCTTCTGGAGTAAGACCCGAAACTGACACTGAAAGAAATTACAAGGGAATATCAAAGACTGATGAATATAAAACGGGATACAACATTCGTTCAATCTGAAGGACAATGGCTCAGTTCATGCACTCCATCGTAAACAACACCCAACTGCACCTGTGCATCCATCACATTCAACAAACAAACGTAGTCTTCCTTCCCGATCAATGAAAATTCCTCCCTCTTCATGTTGGAAATACAGAGCATGGCATTTCGTCAAGTTTTGCCCATTCATGAAAATTTTATTAGATAATTTTAATTTGCCCAATTACAAAAATAGACAAATAGATATAACCTATAAATTAAATTTACTACCAAGAAGAAAGTTCAAATGATGCCGGCAGGAGACGGTGTGATTACAAGTGAATCCTAAAACAATCGGCAATTAACGAGGGGAGGTGTTGGAGATTCCAAATCCACAGAAATACAATCGTTCATTTAATCAAGCGAAAGGTGTTTCAATGATTTTATTGTAAGATTGATTTGTAGACTATCAACAATTTATTCAATTTCAAATGTGATATATGTAAATGCTGTTTGCTAGTCGCGTCTGATATATAGGTATATAATTTTACAACAAAATATAAAATTCCTACGAGTCTAGGCTTTTGGAGTAGCTGTGGGTTGGGAAAGAACAAATTGTGGAGTCCAATCTTATAGAAGTATCAGAGATGACGATTTGCACTAACCGTAACGAACATCGGTTGTGGTGGTGTTGGAGGTGTGGGGGAACAGACATACAAACTGACTACCCTTGATAATTTAGCTGTATAGTTCCGCGGACCGTATTAAGTTAATAAGAACCCACGCATTTGTCACATCCAAGAAAATACAAAACAAAAATAGAAAACTGTATTGAAGTGAAACAACTTTCTATGAACAAAAGTATAACATATCCTGTGTTAATCTGTAAAAATATAACCACACATTAATAGCATGATTTTACTGAATACACAATAAAAGTGCTAATAATCACGAGAACATTCACAAAATTAGCATATAATCTAGCCTAAATGACTCTATGTTTTCCCATTGCAACCAACATTATGTAGTGTGTAGTTAGAGTGAAATTTAGTTATTAACATATTTTAGTTGTTAAGGTGATATTTATTTTTAAACATTTTGCTTTGATAGAACATAATAAGTAAGCAGGTGACTGAGAAATAGTGTAAGGAATAAGTCAAAAGAAGTAAAAAACAAATTTACATCTTGAGATTATAGATAGAATTTGTCAACACTTTGCTCTTTCACGTATATTTTACTTACCTAATGTATTCAATTCATACTCTTCATCTGTTGATATGCTGATGACATGACAGTTAGTCTGCAATCGGTACTTCAAACCTACTTAGTCCATGTGAGATGTTTCAATACACCAGTATTATATAGAATGTCGCATGAGTATACATTAAACAAAAGATTTATGTATTCTATTAACTGCCCTATCCGTGACAAAATTCATTAGAGATGCAAAGTACAATTATTGTGATTGGATTTTAACAAATCTGTGTTGCTGTTAAAATATCAGTGCTCACTTCGAAACCGTTCGCAAAGATCAATTAAACCAACTGATACATCTGATCATTTCAATATGATTTACAATTTGATGTTTCTATTCATGACATATTATTGTCAATTTAACATTATTGAATCCAGGTAGCACTAGGTAGTCATCAGTAATGTGGTAGCCATTGTCAATATGACTAATTGTTAATTAGTCGTTTGAATTCATCAGGTATTATGAAATAATCAGTGTTTATGTATATGTGTGAATATAATTTCACACTCTATAGAAGTCACTTTTAATTGCAAAACTTCAAATGACGTTGCAAGTTCATAATTCTAACCATACTGAATTGTATATTTTGCATTAGCTGAGCAAGATTTTCTACTGTTTATCTCTTCCCGACCATTTGGTGTATTTTGATTTTGCAATTATTAGTGAAGTTTCAGACTACAATGTCGATTTCTCCTTCTTATCTACATATGTTCATACATAAATGTGAATTTGTAAATGTGATAGGATCCCATATTGTCAGTGAGGTAAAAGTGTAATCAAGAGCACAAGTCGTTCGATGACTAATTTCAGTAGGATAATATAGTTTATCGATTACTATGTACAATCACCAAGGTTAGTTAATTTCGAATAAATTGAGCATTAGATAGGTTGTTTATAAAATGAGTGATATGCATATTTGTAAAATTGCAATGATTAGAAATTAACATTTCTGACGTTTCGTGGCATAGTGCAAGTCGCTTCTTCAGAGAAATGAATATCCGAATTCAATTGATACAAGATAAAATGACACAATGGAACAAATCAGAATCAAAACAAGTTAGTACAATCAAAATGCGAGTTTGATCGTGTCATATGAAATGGAGTCATTTGGGTCAAGGTGGTTTGAAGTGAAACATGTATGCATGCATGCATGCATGTTAGTGTGATGTGAATGGATAGTATGAGAATATGTGAGAATGAAATTGTATGTATGTATGTATGTACACGTGAATGAAATGAAATTTGATGTATTATAATTGTGGTCGATTGGATAGAAAGTCCATATTGGGTGGATAGAAGGCCTGCCATTTTGTTAAGTGCAATTGGATTAAACAAAATGTGAAGTGATTCGGCTATTCATCTGTCCTTATAATTGAGAAAATTACTTTGAATAGTTTGTATATTTTTAATATCGATTTTATGGTTCTGGTACTACCATTGATAACTTGATTTGGGAATTTTCAAGTTCAGCAGGATTGTTAGTGTAGCCTTCATGTACTTCGAAACAAGTTTTTCATCTCTCGAGAAGTCTCTCCAAAATAGAAAGCTTCACAATTAACACAATCTAGCCTGTAGACACACAAATTTGTAGAGAGGTGAATGGGATGATATCCTGTATTTTAACTAATGTACCTCGAATAATGTTGGCAGTCTTGTAGAAGTTTTGGATTTCATGTTGATTCAGAAATCTATGCAATTCATATGATGTATAATGACGGTAAGTTAGATCGAATATATCAATCCATGATATTTCAATTGATTTACTATTAGTTATCAATAGGTAGTTTCGTTTTTGTGATGATAATAATAAGTAAACTAAATTATAAGGTGGTTTAATTAACATAAACTATTTGTAAACAAAATATTTGTAAGAGCAAAACAATAATCATTATTTAGTTTAAGGTCATATATACAATAAAATCTATTAATGAAGTTACACAAAATAGATTGTATTCAGGGTTTTAGTTCTTCACCCTAATCCACAGTTTTCATATTACGTTTACTCAACGATGTTGCTGGCGCAATTTTTCGATTTAACTGTCAAAGTACGAAGAAACATCTTGTTGAATCGTATATGAGTGTTGTGTAGAATATCAAGAATTGGTGTAAGACAACTGATAAGTGTGGTAAACGGTAGTTATCCACTATTCTCAGTAGATGAGATCTGTAAATCAACTGTCGATGTGAAACGATGTGTTCACTATCCTTTCGATGGGTTATGAGCGAGTAAATGTGTGCCTATGAAACATCAACAAGACATTTAACTCGTGAATAAACTAAAGATATTGAAAGATGATTCATGCTGAATTCTAAATATCATCTGCCTTACATTTATATGATATATCATATTTGTCGTAAACAGTTGAAGGAGATTGATAAGTTGAAGTCGAGCACAAACTCAACATGTACAATATCAATGCAATTGTTCATTTAATCAAGCTTTTTCGACTTTTGTAACTATAATTGAAAATTATCATCACATTTATGTAAGTTAATGTGAATCATACCCCAGTGTACATATGACATCATTTAATTTTATTTTTATTAATGTTGATATTTCCATTTTAATGAACAATCACTATGAATATATGAATATTTTGTATATATACTTATGTGTTGAATGTTTTTAAATACCTCTACCAGACTGCTAGTATATACATCGCATGGAAATGCGTGTATATTACAGGTGGAGGTGACATTTGTATTTAATACAGAATACGAAGATTTCTCATGGTTACTAAATAGTCTATAGCTTTGGAATGGTGCTGCTTCTATAAAATCAAGAAATCTAAGATAGAAAAATTTATTGATATAATTAAATAACGCCGACACCTGAAACCATTGTATAAACACTAGCACTTCTCAGGTGTGTGACCACGATGACTCTGTGCTATTGACATGAACGCGTCACTGGATCCAGACTCGCTTCTTGTTGACTCCGACATGATCAACGTAAACAAAATGAGAAAGAAATTTGAATATACTGCACATTACCCAATTCATCTGTATATATTGTCGTTCCTGGAAGGACTATTTTATTTATTACTGACACTAGCTTACGTTTTGTATGATCTCACTAACTTTAGAATTAGATCTTTACAGTTAATCCTGTCCTGTACATCGAAGACCTGTGGCTGTCACATTTAGTATGCATTGGTAGTTACCAATTCCTCCTGTACACTTCTTACCCTGTTATATTTACTTTTCATACCGAATATTTATCCATTTCAACAATTTTGCAAAATCCTCCAAATGACGATTTCAGACCCATTATTATTTCATCAAGCATTCCCTGACGACAGCTTTATTACTGCATCACAGTCAATTTACCAACTTCCATTAAACCAGTTGAACTAGATACTGTATAGCCCAAAAGTCAGTAGGCCATTAACAACATCATTTATTTTAAGGTGAGTCTAGGAACATGAAAAATGAGTCTGTTTTAACACATTTACCACACCATCAGTACTTACATACGGATTGCTACCATCTCTTACACATGTCTTACACATTTCCATCTCCATTGGTCCCTTAAACTCACAATGTACTGTTCTACACAAAAATCAGATATTCTGTAAACACATCACAAACACCTCTTTCAAACAACACAAATGTATGTCGACGGTATCCATTTTGCTTTCAAATACGAGCCAATCTTCAAGTTAATAGCTCTCGTTTCATTGATTGCCTGAAAAATATTGCGTGGTCGTTTAAATATCGTTTTCACTGTAATAGTATGAACTTAAATCTTCACGTTGATTTGTTATGAACTGAAGCTTGTCAGTCTCTGTTTTGCTATATGTGTATCCTGATTGGATGGTCTCAAAATAGCGATTATTCACAAGCATTATTTTAGTTGGTTCTTCAGGTTGGCGTCATTAGTGATAACTGTCTTAATTCTTGAATGTCTGAACCGCTCCATATTTTAATGATAAGTCAATAAATAGTTTTCGTTACAGAGTCTGTTGGCGTTTACTTTGTCGACTGAATATGCTTGTTTGTGGGCATCACAAGTAAGCTTGTTAATTAAAGTTTAGTCACTCCTTTCCATATAGTTGTCAGAAGAATTATTAGAATACAATGAAATCGCTAACGAAGCAACTTTGTGAAAACAAGATTTAGGTTTTAAGAAAAAGATCAATTCACACCGGGCTGACGTTCTAAACTGACCATCTATTTCCACATAATCACGAAATAGGATTTGGATTTGATATAATGAATTGGTGTGAGTAAGACAACCGCTGAATGACTGTTTGAATGACTGCATAGTTGAGGTGAATGTTGACATCCGATTCGTTTTATTAATCTAAAATTACTATGGTGCAAACAACCCTATTTCATTACATCCATCAAACAATTAATTCATCTCGCCTTATTCCCCCCCCCCTCTCCGCACACTTACTACTACTATTAATACTTGTATTGACCATAAACATACTGTGGTCTGAAATTTTAGTTCCCAGTTGTTAATTATAGTTAAATTGTTATTGGCTGAAACTGAAAAGGAATGAATTTTCACCGTGATACTTTCCTCAATTTTTGTCCCCTTAATTAATCTCTCGGTGTAATCTGATCAGTTGAATGAAAGTGATCTTATCTGATTTGGATTAATTGCAAAATGTCATCAAAACTACACAGAAAATCAATTTAACAAAAATCTTTTGGAAAACACTCAATATTCGTGTTAACTTAGATAAAAGAATATTGAATGTAGTCAACTTTATGCCATTTTCCTAGAAATAGTACAATTCTAGTTTATATCATTTACATTGATTAGTAGTTAATGAATAAACTTTGATTATTCATTCTAGTTTCCACAAGTTAATATGAAAAGGTTGAGGATTAGAACTGAGTTAATGAAGAGGCAGAAATAAAAGTATTAATTTTCTTAATAATACTAGTTCGATCAACAGAGAAGTTAAGCGTTTTCTACTATGTTCATTTTATTTTCAGTTTCTAGGACTATGGGCGATTAGTTGAGTCAACTTTTTGCAAATGTTACATAACAAACGAATAAAGTAGATATTCACAGTAGCTGTTTATTTATTGAAATGAAAAAAACTATTAATTAATAAGTAGTAAATATCCCTTCACTAGTAATAATGTACGTTCAGTGTAACTCATATGACATTTCTATATGATATCTATTTCTACTCCAACAGTTTGATTAATTAAAGTCTTAGATGTGGATAATAATTTCAAAGACTGTCCGATTAAGAAAAGTTAACGTAAGACGTGGTTTATTCAGCAGATTAAATTATATGACAGTATTCTGTATCCCCTTTCTACATACGAAGATAGTATATTTTACATTCGGATCACGAATTCAAGTAAATTTTTAATGTAACCTTTTGTTTATTCCTTAAGTAACAATTCGTTGAAATGTCATGACGAAGTGACAATGCATACGACATCAATTATATGTTTCAGTTAATTCTCTATTAGTTTGAGGTGATAGTCATAATAAAATCATATGAACACTTCAATCATGACGCATGTTGTAGTGTTTATGTGTGTGGAGATAGACATTAAATTAGTTCCATAGAAGAACTCACCTAAACTACATTACATCTAAGGCTGATGAATAAAATATTTAGAACGTTTGTTATCGACAATTGTCGTCTTAAACATCCATTAATCTCCTTTTCTGTAGTATTAAGTTAATTAACAATTAATTACATGTTATACAAAATGTTAGTAACCACACACTATAAGTTATAAAGGCTAAACATGCAACTAGAAAAACCTGACTCGAATTAATATGACAAACTAGGAGATATTTGTTTGCCTTGTCAATGTAGTGAACGCACTAATAAATATGAAGCAAACACATGTGGACTACTATAATTATTTTATTTCACATGTTACTAGTATGAGTATGATGATGACAGAAGTGCCAGTAGTAACTTGGCAGTGTACATTAAATTAAGATGTCGTACAAACCGTCAATAGTAAATTGTTTGGAAACGTTTAACAGTCTACTGGAATCACTCAATTCATTAGGATTGAAGCGATCCCGGATATAGGACCAAGTTGCGCTTGTCGTATAACCAAAGACACTTCTATCGAATGGACCCCACTCTTACGAATGAGAAATCAGAAGGCAATAAAGGATGGAAGCGAAATTATATTTGGTTGTAAAGAGAGCTTTAATCGGATAGCAACGTCTAGGCTGGCAAACTAGAGAGAGATGCTACCCACAGTGGTTCGAGTCATGATCTGGTGAAGATGCGTGACCGCGCGCCTTCAACTAGTAGTGTCCACCAAAACAAACATGGTCAGCATCAATGTCGAGAGCCTATGCAACTATTATTTTGGGGATTATTTACCGCGACAGAATTATTTGCTTATCGTAGGTAGTTTAACATAAAAAATAGTGCTTGTTAATGATCCTCTGTATTTGAAAGACTCGATCATCTTAGTTCTTTATTATTAACGGAAAGAAATATGAAATAGGAAGATGTACAGAAAAACCTAATCATCGTACCTTCAAAAACCATGTAAGGTCCAAACAATAGCTCGTCAAAACAAATTGAAGGAGAATAATGTCTACTCTGTGTATCAATACACTGAATTCATTGTTTAATGTAAATCGACAAATATATATGCTTAGTATTTTTTTGTTAACCATCAGTTCACATTACACACTTCATTGTTTCCATACAACGTTGAAAAATGCATAATTCATCATCCCGTCAACAAAAACTACGATTTATTATCAAGTTCAGTTGCATGAATAATCCTAATAGTGCATAGTTGATTGTTATTCATTGGCCTAGTGACCACTTTCTCTGAGTGATATTCATCATAGGTGAACGGTTATCATTTCAGTTGAGTGTTATTTTAATTGACCAGAATTTTCTCATAAAATGTATTAACAGATTACTAAGTTTTTCTCACTACTTTTCAAAAACTTTTAACGAAGTGAATCAGTAGTGTTCACATCTGATAAATGATGTTTACATGATAATCATACTTCATTGTAGCATTTGTTTTTGCAAAGGAAATCGTTGAATAACATTAGTTACGAAAATACAATGAATACTTTCTATTGTAGCATTACACTTCAATGAATTTAATTCGAAGTGGTAGGCACTTTGGTAAAAATAAGTGTATACATGGTAACTTGTTAGCAATCTATTTAACCGACTAATTTTATCATCAATATTCACGCATTGTTTACTGATAAGGAACACGAATAACATTTCGTTTGTTTTCTACTAGGCACCAATAACGATAATTGAGTAATCGATCTAATTAGTTACGTGTGCATATTTAGTGGAAACTTATCGATGACGAAAGAAGATTGAATGACGTTTCCGGTAGAAATATTTTATTTAAAGCTTCAGGTAAGTACATAATTGTGAATCAACTTGATTCTACTGACAGTTTAAACTTTCAAAAAATCTGTTGGTTTGTCATCGTCTGGAAATAATTATAAATAACTTTATATTAAGTAACCGATTACCAATTCATGAAAATGTTTGAATTATTCTCAGCGTTACCCGGATGAAAACTTTGAAGATAGTAAATAAGATTTATGTTCGTAATATGTGTTTACGAATAAACTGCATAACTCACCGACTTTTGTAGTAACCTTCAAACAATCACAAATGGATGCATATTTCACTCCGAATGTGTTACAGATTCACAAACCGGATATTCTCTTTTATGAACACAGGCATCAGGATTCCATACACAAATCGAATGAAACATGGCGTTGCATCTACATATGATCCATGTCACTTCCTCGGTGTTAGTTGTAGGAGCTGGGAATGCTGGCACATATCACATAAGGCAGTGTCATTGGCTTGCTCGTCAAGGTTTTGGTCCCTAGTGTCAAATTCTTCCGAATTTATGGAAGATAATGATGATATCATCAGAAGTCGCCGATAAATCGACCATATCAACGTTCATTTGTAACCGACTATTTTCAATGGTTTTTGATAAGCGTCTAGGTGACAGAATATATTGAGGGGTACTTGCTAATCCTGCGACTATATGTTGCATGTAGTGTACAACAGCTACGAACTGCTCCTCCGGCATTCGTTCTAGTAAAGGGGCAAGTATTTGAAATATTGTTAGCTCCGATGGGTTTCTTCGTTGCGGTAAATAATTGTCGATTGCAATGTTGATCAAATGGTTTCGAGACATTAGCCATCTTGCGCTATTGCTTGCCATTAGAAATTTGGTGTTTTCATGTAACAACAATGCTATCGAATGGCGGCATGGTAATCTATATTCTCGCCGAAAAATGCAGGTGCAACTAACGGGATGCATATCCACAATATATGAACCTGTAAAGTTACTGACTTGCGATAGATCTACTACTGCAATGATCTCAGTAACAGGTAGACGTAGTTCCCGCTTTATTAGCTGGCATGCAATCGGAGTCAATCGTTCTCGCAGCATCGGAAGGAATCCCGTTTCACCGATGTTTAACTTGTTTTTCCATTTCTGATTGTAAGTCTGTACTCGGGCTTTGATCCACTAACCATTTCGAAGTAAAAGGTGGAATATCGACCGCAAGATTGGCACTCATCTTGATCAATTGTGTGGTTTCATTATTCTGTGGGTGTTTTCGATAAAATTTGTATTATTCTGCTCCATAAGTACTTCTGTAGGTTTGAAGGCCGCTGCCTACTTTGCATTCTTCGGTAAACAATAAGTTTGCAAGTATCTATGAAAACATTGATTTTATGTCTCCAACAAGGATACAGTTCTTGCAAAACCACGAGTAAACGCCTATTACGTTAATTAATACAAATTACCTATCAGCATTTTTCGTATACATCAGTCTATAAAACAATTGCACTATTTGCGGTCGTAGTCACTACAATTTTCAACGTTATCACAAATATTCTATTTACGTACTCGTTTTATAACATTTCGGTTAATAAGCACACGACATAATAAATGATGAGCATCAGGATACACGGCATTGATCGCTGCCTCGATCCGTACTGCATTATTTATTATGAAGTATCCCACATTACTGTTGTGCGTGACTTCCTGAAAACAATTTAAGAAGTGCGTTATCATCGTAGTGATTTCTCTTCTGATGAACCCAAATGTTCTTGGGATGGCCATCAGATTAACATCCAGTGCTACCAATTGATCTAAGAAAATATTTTCGCTGTTTGTTCTGTACTTGCGAGTAACTTCGAGAAAGCGTGAATTTAGATTCAAGTGTTCGGCAGTCGCGAATAAAAGATTCCAAGGTGGATTCTTCATTCAACTGGTAACTAAATGCACTGCCAAGATAAGCTATATGTGATTTTAGTTTTGCAAAATTACCTACAGATCAACATAAAGAAGTTTAAAGTATTTACCAGGAAGGTTGTACTGCGAAAATACCTTGCGACGCATGTTAAATACATCTTCCGGCTGCAGACGCTTACGAAAAGTATCATATGCAAAGTCAATAACATTAAAGACGGCTGTGCCTGAAAACAGCAGAGGTTAAATTGTCGCAAACTCCGTGTCAGACAACATCCTCATCCAAATATTGTTGTCGTGATTGCTCAAATGCTGCATCTATATTTTTAACCACGTCAATGAATTGTCAAACCAATAAGATTAATTATCACACACTATTAATCCATTGGACGAAAAGGACCACAGTGAGGGTTGGAAAAATTCCAAAACAACAAAATTTCCTAACCCATTAATTTTAAACCATAGTGAGAATAAGTATTTTCATGTTGGGTGGAAAGAGAGGCCTAACCTTTTGTTAAGTGCAGTTGGATTTAATAAAATATGAAGGGCTTCAGCTATTAGTCTTTCCTTATAATTGAGAAAAACCACTTTGAATAAGTTGTGTATTTTTAATATCGATTTTATGGTTGTGGTAGATAGCATGTACTGCAATTAAAAAATTAATTTGTGATTTTTCAAGTTCAACAGAATTAATAGGAGGTTGTTTTGTGTAGCCTTCATGTACTTCGGCACGAGTTTTCATTTCAAGAGAAGACTCTCCAACATAGAATGCATTACAATCAACACAAACTAGCCTATAGATACACAAAACTCTGTGAAGAGAAAAAGGGGATGATGTCCTGTATTTTAACTAATGCACCTCCAATAGTGTCGGCAGTCTTGTAAAATGTTTTAGAAATCTGTGCAATTCATACGATGTATAATGACGGTAAGTTAGATCGAATTCATCAATCCGTGATATTTCAATTGATTTACTATTAGTTATCAATAGGTAGTTTCGTTTTAATGATGATAATAATAAGTAGACTAAATTATAAGGTGGTTTAATTAACATAAACTATTTGTAAACAAAATATTTGTAAGAGCAATACAATAATCATTATTTAGTTTGAGGCCATATATACAATAAAATCTATTAATGAAGTTACACAAAATAGATTGTATTCAGGTTTTAGTTTTCCACCGTAATCCACAGTAATGATGTTGCTGGCGCAACGTTTTGATTTAACTGTCAAAATACAAAGAAACACCTTGTTGAATAGTATATGAGTGTTGTGTAGAATGTTGATATCAATATAATGAATTGATGTTGGACAATCGTTAAAAGAGGCGAACGGTACATATTTACTGCTTACAGTACTACAATTGCAGATTTTTTGCTCAGTGTCCCATGTTTAACGTATTACTTCCAGATTAGTGACACAATAATTCACTAATGGTTCTAATACATTCCATTTCATTCACATGTTGGACTTTTTATTTTGATAAGTAAAATTATAAACGATCGAATAACATTATTTGTATGACATGACTATCTGATCGACACTTATAAATGTATGTGGAAACTCTTTGTTTCTTATCAAGAATATTTAGATTCAAATTAATAGCACGCAATTTGTTTTTGATTCGTCACAGATAAATGATACTTGGGTACAAGTTAAATCCATGAACAACTAGTTGGTTATTGTGTTTTAGTGCGAGACTGCTCACTAGTGCGAAATCTCGAATCTATTATGGAATCCGGCCCGAAATCTTTAGGTTGTCATTATTAGTGATAACTGTTTCAATTTTCGCAAGTCTGAACTGAACCACTTGATTTCCCACTAAAATTTCAAGAACATTCTGAAGTTAATCACTATCGGGCTAATTATCGCAAATGAACTGAAATGAAATTCTTACTACTGGTATTTAATTTGTCATTTGTGTTCGTTGTGAATGGTTAGACAGTACTACAACTAATAAGAAACTCAGTAATATTAATGAAATCTTCTGTGGTATTCGAATATTCGCATTGACTATTTCATAAATATCATAGATGATTTGTAATCAAAGATTATTGGTGAAATATGAATACTTAGAACAATTGATCAAAGCAACATTTTCATTTCATCTATAAGAATTATGAAAATGTTTTCTTTTATATTTAGAAAAGAACGTTAACCAGTCAATTTTCTTTTGAAGGTGTTCACTTCTAGTCTAGCGAGATAGAAATCCTCCAAGAGTACACCTAGAATGAAAATTTATTCAAAAGTCGAATATATTGATTTTAACTGATTTTATCTGTAAATGTGAATAGAAAGGAGTCAGTTACGAAACATAATTGCTCAATGTTTGCTGATTACCCATTAAAAATCATAAATAAGTATATAATGTATGGGTAGATAAGTCAGGGGAAAACAACAGATCCCACTTGGTCTGAGCTGTTGAGTTTAGTTGTAATTGTCATACTACTAATGAGTAGTTGAGTGTTTCTTGCGTAATTTGTAACTTGAATTTCATCGATGAGTTATGCACGACATTTATACACATACATCCTATTGGTTGAAACATTGTTTGTCTGACTAGCCACTATGTTTTAGCATTTATACGCACGTACATGCAGTTCAGATTGTTGTGTCTGTTTCGTTGTTGTTGTTGCTTAATCCTCTTGAATGTAAGCGACTAGTAAATTAATAATTGTTTGTTGCAGACCCACAACAGGTATCTAAATATTTATTGAAATAAAAGGATATTCCAAACACTCGAAACAGACTTAAGAATTACTGAATTTGAGTGCATAATCCCAGTAAATCTAATGATATGTCAAGTGAGTCCTACACGATTTGTAGAAGTCTCAGTACCAATTGGAAAATGTTATTATGAAATTATGGTCCAATAAATGAGAAATTTGGTGAACATACGTATAATGTAGGTAAGCCGACAACAATATCTAACAATTACATCGTCATTTGGGTAGAAAACAAAGAAAGACTTGCTGGATTCTTTTTCTCTAAGTGTGACTATCATCTCAACTGTGTTAGGAAAATGAAACTCATATGGATCACAGTAGGGTAAGTCTATGCAGAAATGTAAAAATCACTGAAGATGGCAATGTAAGAGACCATTTAGACAAATGAAGGGATATATACTTCTATATCTTATTGATAAACATTTTCAAAGAATGTGAATACCGTATTAAAAATTAGTTAGTAGATGCAGTTAATATTGACTGATCAATATCAGTTCATAACAAATCAACTGAAAATGCTAAATGCATTGTAGTTATGTATACATACCTGTGACACAGTTGTGGCTGTTTGAACTCAGTCTCCTAGAAGTGAACCCATGTTGTTTGACACGTAATAAACTGAGTTCCAGTACCGATACGTTCATCAATATTCGGATATAAATACATCCAGTTAATTAGTCCCAAATACATCAAAACATGCAGCCTGAGTATCACTCGACAGCCACAAACAAAATCAATCACAATTCATTGATAATTTCTGTTCAGCACATCAATCATACTCTCACGTGTAGAAGATTATCAATGTTTCAGATAAATGTCTGTCAAATAACAAAATCGTCTCACGTGTCCAATTCAGTAGTCAATCCAGTTGTCGTGTGACATAAAGGAGATTGATATGAAATAAGATTTGAACATAAATAGGTAACATTTAACCACCAATCGACAGAAGTCAAAACACAAGATGAATTAAATTGAGGTTGATATACACGATGTAAATGTCATCATTACATTCAGCACCATATTTGAGCTGGCTTTCATGTCGTTCGATGGTAACTGTAGAATGATGAATTCCTGCATATTTTCTATAAATGGACATGAATTTTAAACGCAATAAACAGTGAACAACAAAGAATCTCATAACCTGGGAGTCACCGTGCAATATTCACTTAGAATGCATCTAGTTACCATCAGAAATACTTCAATGCAAGTACTGCACACATACATCATTATGATTTGTTAGTTACCAAGGTAGTAATTATGTCGATTTTTATTCACTTCAACTGTTAAAAGCGTCATTCATTCAAATAAATTTTCTTTTGGTAGAAGAGCAAAGAACCAAAATTAATGAAACAATTAAAAGTGAATTGGCTACTAGTGTACAAACTCTAAAGTGACTATACTTTTGACTCATTCATTCGACTAACACTCGCTGTAATGTTTACAGTAGTAAACGAGTTAAATTCATGTATCCATCACTGATTGTTTACGATTTATTTACCATGAAGTGGTTTGCGCCATCAAATGAATCTTTGTAAACTGTAGATCTAAGAATTTGTACTAATACGAAATTTCTTTACATATACACCAATTGTCACCAACTCATAGTAATAAAGGGGAAAATCTTCGATTGAAATAATTATATTTCTATGAATGACACTACAATAAATTCCGAATAATGGAATTATTACTGTTATTATTGGAATATCTCAGTAAAGCCAAGTACATGTTTGAAGTTCATAGAAATCTCGAAAGTCCAACCAACAGATAATGTTATTAAAAGAACTTACAATAACATAATTTCTTTAAGTCTGAAAAATGTATAACAGAATAGATTGTTTGAACTTGAAGTAACAAATCGACAAGTGTGGAACAGCCTCTGAATGTCAGATGACCAAGGACAGCCATTTTATTCTAGTATGTAAATCCTCTGTAGTGCCAATGACTACCTCGAACTAGACATAATGGCATTAAAGTTGTCACAGCTTTAATCATTAGTTTCGGGATTTACTTCGCCAATTTAATAATTTCATAATGATTTTAAATGTCAGCTGTAGAGACAGTAATACTTTAACTCGGTATGACGAAATATTCTGAACTGAAAATACGATGCAAATTAGAAAGCACTGGATAGTGTCAGAGCATTCATAAACTAGCACTAAACAGCTAACAAGTCAGTCCCAGATTGTAAACTTATCTAATCTACATCAATTTGTAAAATTAAATGCAAAATAAAAAAAATAAAATGACAGTCAATAAAATGTATTTTGATGTACGTAACATATGACTGCTAGCCAACAATCACGAAAATGTTTAATTTGTAGAAGGTAAAAGAGGAGGAAAGAAGCTAACCAATCAAGGTAAATGTACTAACAAGATGAAATTTACATAAGAATAACTAGAGTATTTGTCATTTGGAATGGACTTTTGTCTAGGATCATTTAAATTGTTCTCAATAAAATATTGTTTCACACATTAAAGAATCATCGGAAACAAAAACGAGATACAGTAATACAAGTAAACAATTAACTCATATTCACTAAAAATTTAATAGAATATTGTTCCTCCATTACTGTTAGGTTGATAAAAGTTATGATTTATATATGGAAAGAGGAATCAACCATTCCAACACAGAGAAATGTAGTTGGAAATTGTTCTTCACTCTCTTCATTAGAATGACACAATCAACTTGGTAGAATTGTGTGTTCCAATGAAGCATGCATTAATATTGTACATGTTGTGTTTGTGCTCGACTTCATATTATCATTCTCATTCAACTATTTACGACATATTTGACATGTCATATAAATATAAGACAGACGATATTTAGAATACAGGTGGAATCATCACTCAATTTACTTAGTTTGTTCACGAGTTTGATGTCTTGCATATATATCTCATAGGCATACATTTACTCAACTAAATCAACTAGCGAATCAATAGCATTTCCATGCATCTACCCTACATATATAGCCGTAATAATCTGACCCACATTACTGTAATTCCTACACATGTGAATAATATGTCAGAGCCCGAATTTCATCATCATCATCATCATATAAATAAATATCTCAGTATTATTAATGATCGTATAAACTTGATTACGATTGCACACAGAAGAAGGAAAGGAAAAGGACAATCGATTGGAAGTAAATTTATTATCATGGTGACATTGTTAACTCAATAAAATGGTAAAATGTTTCATCAATCGATACATTTTTCGCTCTCATTATTACTTTATTGTAGATTACACGCTAATATGAATTTTATTAGACCGTTAAATATTATTAATGACGTAATTTCTGTTAATTATAATTTCTAATTCATCTATGGGTTTTAGTCCGTTTTCTTTGTTGTACTTTTTGCTTTATTAATTTTTTTTTGTTTCTGTGTCATTTCTCATAGATCCCGTTACAATATCGCGTATCGACCGAAGTGAATATATCAACTGTTGGAAACTAGGTCAGTAGTTTAATAATTTGCCGTTCTTAGCGAAACCTAAATGTCCTAAGTCTTTATGCCACGGCGAAATGGTTGCTAAGTACTGGTGGACAGTCCAATACTAAGTACATCTTTCCAGTGTCACTTTCAATTTATTCAGTTCAGAAGGACAAGTGAAGAACTCGGCTAAAGGTAATTCTATGAATCATGCATATCTTTCTATCAAAATATCACTGATTATTGGTTTAATAAATAAGAATATTATTATTATTATTTCTATTATTATTTTAATTATTATTATTATGAAAACTATATTGTTCTGTAACTAGATCTACTGATAATGAGTTCCGTCACAACTACGACTACATTTCGCACAATGTGTCTTATGTGGACATTTTCGAACTTAATTAATCATTTTCGCACACACACACACACCTACAAATGGTAATCCTACAAATCCACAATTGAGTGAAGCTAACTCTGTGTTAGTTCACTCATTCGTCTTCTTACCAGAAATCGATAATCCAGCATTCAATTGACCATTACATTGACATTATTACAAAACATGCAAATGGAGCACAGTTAAATATGTTCTAAAATATTTAATCTATCAGTTGTCATTGGTGAAAAGTGATTCATCTAACTAATGTGTGCACTGGTTGGCACATTATCGCTGTTAACACACATCTATAAAAATTATTACTCCCAATTGACATTTGTAAGTACTATATAATACATCAGGATGATGCATTTTCATTGCATGTTTGCAGTGCTTACAATTTGTAACTTATGTTAGAATGCACGAAAATGTAAATAAGTGACCACAATAACACGTTTGTTGTTGTTCAGAGTTCAGTTTCCATGAATAACTGGTCGCATTATGATTTCCTTAGACAATAATCTTCAAACAAAATTTGAATGGAAAACGACTCTCACGAATCTCTCTTCAACATATTCCAGTACTGAGCGAGTATTGAAAAGCACAATAAACTGAACACTTTCGATGTTCTCATTAACACACAATGTTAATGCACAAACTGACTGGCTTTGAATCATCGTTTAATTCTTTGTAGTCTAATTTCAAGCAGTCATATTCAAATGTTCTTTTCCAACATTATTTCTTGCAAATCTTAAACCGCAGATAATTAGTCGTTGTGTTACATTGAATATCAATATGTGTCGCAGGATTTCCCAATATTTCTTTCTTAAACAAATGATTCCATTAAAACATGTTATTCGGCACATTGCATTATTATTTATTAGTTATTCATTTCTGTGAAGTTCATGCTTTTCGAGGATGTTGTTATTATTTTATTTGGTTTGACAATGAGTTACTACATGATTACTAGTAAATAAATGAAAGAATTGCATGAGTTTACAAATCTGTTGTGTCTAATGAGTCTTATCTGGTGGAGAAGTGCCTTTCATGAATAAATGAGTGTTGTGCTACTTCTTTTACAGTATATTGACTATTGTTGTGGATTCATGTCCTATCTTGAATTTTGTTATGTAATGAACTTTTACTCTATACACAGTGGTACATTTAACTGACATTTACCGAGAATGGTCTTCATTAAACTATCGACAATATTTATAAAAACTAATCATCACAGTGCACATGACTGACATCAAGACACAACACATTTACATAATGTGATAAGTAATATGCCATTAGATTACTCGATTATGTACTAGTGAAATTATATCCGATCCTTTAGAGTTCTGATTAGATTTAACTAAATAGTATGAAACGATAATTAACTGATCGCCCAGTTCTCATTAACAATTTTATCGACGGCTTCAATTCTTGCTGTAGACCAAGTAGATTGAAGAAAACGGATATTCCATTTAATTTGTTATGTGACTGGCAAGTGGAAACGGACATACGGTTTCTCCACTGTGATTATGAATTACTCTGTTTCATTGCCATAAATTATATTGTTTATAACCATAAAGTGAATGCTCTCATTAAATGTAATTCGCTTAAACATTCACTTCATTTTTAAGAGATGATTGGCGAAACTATTGAAGGTAACTTCGAAAATATTTTATATTGATCATTATCTATTTTGATCATCACTACATGACATACCTTTATGAAATTCACGTCATTACAATACATGTAATATTTTTGTGAAGAATAAATCTTCGATTTAATAATTCGTCATGACTCCACTGATTTCAGTTTATCTGATGAAGTAACATTTGAAGATGGAATCGTCTGATGGATATAGTCTCGTAGAATAATACAATCCTTTCTAACTTTGTGTAAATATTGAAAAATTATGAGCATGTGGCAACATGAAATATGATGATGATTACAACTAGATTGCGTTCATTGAGCTGTTTAGCTTAATTGAAGAGGTTACACTGTCATCATAGACGAATATATAAGAGCACTCTTCTAATAGAGCTGAGAAGTAAAATTGTCTTCATGATTTTCTCATCAATTCAAACATGATGCTACTAGTACACTTCGTGACCAATGTTATTCACACGAAATTAAATTCATTTCTACCATTTGAAGATTAGGATCTATTTCTACTCAACAACATTATGCACTTGTAATAGTTATAGACGAAAGCACAACTCATGTTGACTTGTTTATATTGACTGGAATTCAACTGTAATAATACTCTGTCAGAATTGTTTTCAAGGAATCTGTGAGAGTTTTAGATGGAACCATGACCCAATATGCATTTGAAAGGAACTTTGTTGACCGTATTTTCAAATCACTGACCGACTTCTCAAGATTAGTCAGTAACAAATTAAATCTTATCTGTACACACAAATTAGAATAGTTGTTTTCTGAATTATTTAACTTCAACTTAACCATTACTCAACACCATTTACAAATCATTTTCTGAATGAATTTACAAATACACCACTTATTTTATACTGTATTAGATCGAGTGTAACGCAGTCGGTTGATCGATGAATCTTATAGAGACTAACAGGAATTAGAACAAGCATCAGTGATAGGATAATACTAATGACAACTAATGTGTATATGCCGATTAATTGTAATTTAGAGGACATTTAGAGTTTTGATTGGATGTATAGTATAAACATCCTTGACTTGTTTTGATTTCGTTAAAAATATGCCTTCATTGGTCTTGAAGTTCACCTTATTAATCGTTACATCTTAAATGTGGAACATTTCATTGTAACTATAATATCACAAATTAAACAGTCAGATTCAATACACAATAGTCTCAAATTTGTGCCTATCAAGGATGAGTAAATTACTGATCAACATGCATGATAATATTTTTGAGGTGATTTGACAGACTTCGAACAACTGGATGAACATCAAAATGAATACAGGAAGATCCACTACATAAATGAAAGAAATCAAAAACCACAAATTCCTCTTACCATACATAATCCAATTTTCATTCATACGATTTTATCTAATAATGTTCCGATAGACGACGAGAATTCGTGGATGACTTTCATGATCAAGAAATAACGAATTCCTGTAGATAACAATCTGCAATTAGACAGTGCATTACAAAACCTAACTATCAATACGAATGCCATCCAATGTGTAAACACAATGAATCAAATGGTTGGTAGTAGATTGCCACTAAAATTTTGTTAGTTGTGATTAATAAATGGATATTCCTTATTGCTATGATAACATTTGTAATTAGTAGTATGAAGAATTAATGAATACAAACATTGTTTCTACGCAAAATAAATCATAGCCACTCGGTTGAGACGTCAAAGGGAACAATCAAAGCGTAAGTTCAATATTGAAAAATCTTAATTTATATTAATTTTGATTAATATTCTCAAATGAAAGTTATGAATTTCTATCAGTCACTAACACTTTATGAACCTTGTATAAATAGCTTCAGAGTCAGTTTGCAGTACAATTCAAAAATAATTTGTTTTACAATCACAGGACATCTACATTTCAATCGGCACATATATATCATCCTAAGTTAATTACATATAACATAGTTGACAACTGTCAGTTGTTCACGTTCAATTTTCTGGAAATCTTCTTCATTCAAAAACGTGCATTACTTGTCCGAAAATGAATTTATTCGCACAATTAGACGTTTTTGATAATTTTGATTTACTTTCAAATGGTGAATACGTTGAATTCGATATCATGAAATAGTGGGAGTTATTCAACTATTGAAGACTAGAAAGCGGCATTAAATTAGTTTCACATCGTAGTTTAATACTCCTCTACTGTGAACATCCACCACCTGATCACATAAACAAACCCATAAATTTCAATCTTTCTTCTGAGCACTTAACCAAAAGACGAAATGCAGAGTTGTTCGACGAAGATCAAAAATGTATCTTGTTCAACAAGTGTAAATGTATTTTGAAGTTACACAAACCATTTCCTAATACTCTACTCAAATACACATACCACTTGCAATCAAACAGTTTTATTAGATTGGACCAGTTTCACAAATTTATATATGTTCATATAAATCCAATGTGCTATCACCCTACTGTCCACAATGAAGTGTGATTTATGAGTATTTGTTTCCACTATTCAGTAGTACGATGTCTAACTACTATAAGTATTATAAAATGAGAAATATATATTTGTAAAATTCCAAATTGCAAATATATATTACTCATTTTAGAAAAAAACGTATCCAATGCTCAATTTTTTTGAAATTATCAAAGTTAACTTTGGTAATGATGTATACAATAAGTATTATATCTACATATGTATGAAGATCACATAAATATAGATTATATTGATCATTTACTTCCTGTTAATAGGTAACAGAATCAATCAATTTAGATTTATGTTTAGTGAGTTGTGAAAGTTTCGTTTACTTTCAACATTGTTATTTATACAAACTGTGTAAACAGTGGTTATCATAAACACACTAAGTACATTAGTAGATCACATTCGTCACAGATCAACTTCATGTAGGTATTGGTTAAAGTCTTAGAGCAATGAATACCTGCTTTGTCTCAATATCCATCTCATCCGCCCAGTGCACAATCGACCTAACCAACGAATCCAGCCTAGAATATATTGTTTCCAAAACGAACTAATTCTCCACGAAACCTTCATGAATTAACCATATTTAGAATGTGTAAAATCTTATTTCATGAGTGTATTTAAGAATTCAAAACTCATATTCAACGGTAAAACTCACAGAAATTATGGGTATATACACAAAACTCAGTGAAACTCACTGTTATATAATTCATAGTAAAATACACTGTGGAGAACCATAATCATATTATATTACACATAGATTCCATCACTTCTGATCAACTATACAATGTACCAAATATAGAACAACTAGTAGCAAACTAGATGTATTCACATTAAACCATTATAACTTGTCACCAAACCTAAGGAGAATAGAAGTGTCTCCAAAATATTTTACGCTTACACAGATATCAATGCTCTTACCTATATTTTGGAAGCCATTGAAGTTTGATTTATTACTCAAATTTATATTTTAGACGAGTTGCGAAATCAAAACACTAATCAAACTAATGGTAAGGTCAACAAAGTTTAAATGTCATCTTACAATTATGAAGCTGTAAATTGATGTTTCATATCACGGACTAAACACTGAAAATCAGAGAAAATTTATCAGCTGTTTTATTTCAGTACTCGACTCCTCGATAATATGGAAATGTCTCCTCACCATGGTTGAAATCATGGATTGACTATTGATTACTGCTTCAGTATTCAGTAGTTTACACTTCCAAATACAGTCCATTCTGAATGCCATCAACTTATATCACTGATGGGTGAATGCCTAAAAACGCCTGAACTGTCATAAACATTTGTAATTTTTACGTATCTTGATAATGAACAAAACTGGTGCATTCCACTATAGACAAAACAATCACCACTTATAAGATATTTTTGGAAAGGTTGTCACTTATGTTCTTATGAGTAATCAGTTGCACCAAATATTGTTGAATGAATTTATAGGAAGAGAATAAGGGTAAGTAATGACTACAGTTTATTAATGTGGTATGCCACTTAAAATGCCTGAATGGAATTTCGGATTGCACATTTTATTACTCATATTTTAATTTGTTTAGTAGTATTTAATAAACAATTCCTTTGCTCTAAATTTAGATATTATAACTGAATAGTAGTTCCGATCTGCTAATTGGATTCAACCAACTGGAATTATTACATTGTACGCTAATTATCATTTACATATAATAAATAAACAATGTTGTCATAAAAACTGTCAGTGTTTTGAACTACATTTCAAATGAACAATAAAAGCAGTAGGTAGTAGTAAAGACAATCTTGGTACATAACCTGACTGTACTGAATCTAGAGGATAGATCAGATTTCGACGTTCAAGAATGCCTCAATAGTAATTTTAAACTTCATTGTATTTAGGAAAATGAACAACGGGGAATTGAAGAGAAACAAACAATGTTTTTAAGTCAGTAAACACAGAATAAAGTTACGAAGTCGAGTACCTGTTAATCCTCATGAATCAGAAGTGACATTTCACAGTGACACGAATCCATAAATGCATATCTCTTCCAATGTCACATCAGATAGTGCTTAATAACAAATTTTTAACCAAACTGAATTGTAATTTTTGCATTAACTGAGCAAGATTTTCTACTGTTTATCTCCTCACCACCATTTGGTGTATTTTGATTTTACAATTATTAGTGAAGTTTCAGACTACAATGTCGATTTCTCCTTCTTATCTACATATGTTCATACATAAATGTGAATTTGTAAATGTGATAGGATCCCATATTGTCAGTGAGGTAAAAGTGTAATCAAGAGCACAAGTCGTTCGATGACTAAATTCAACAGGATAATATGCTTTATTGATTAGTATGTACAATCACCAAGGTTAGTTAATTTCGAATAAATTGAGCATTAGATAGGTTGTTTATAAAATGATTGATATGCATATTTGGAAAATTGCAATGATTAGAAATTAACATTTCTGACGTCTCGTGGCATAGTGCAAGTCGCTTCTTCAGAGTAATGAATAACCGAATTAAATTAATACAAGATAAAATAACACAATGGAAGAAATCAGAATCAAAACAAGTTAGTACAATCAAAATGCGAGTTTGATCGTGTCATATGAAATGGAGTCATTTGGGTCAAGGTGGTTTGAAGTGAAACATGTATGCATGCATGCATGCATGTTAGTGTGATGTGAATGGATAGTATGAGAATATGTGAGAATGAAATTGTATGTATGTATGTATGTACACGTGAATGAAATGAAATTTGATGTATTATAATTGTGGTCGATTGGATAGAAAGTCCATATTGGGTGGATAGAAAGCCTGCCATTTTGTTAAGTGCGATTGGACATAACAAAATATGTAGAGATTCGGCTGTCAGTAGTTATCATAAGTTGAGTAAACCACTTAGAATAGTTTGTATATTTTTAATATCGATTTTATGGTTGTGGTAGATAGCATGTACTGTCATTGCTACCTTTATTTGTGAATTTTCAAGTTCCGCAGGTTTATTAGGAGGTCGTTTAGTGTAGCTTTCATGATGTTTGTCACGAGCTGTGATTTCTCGAGAAGACTGTCTCACATAGAATGCCTCACAATTAATACAAACTAGCCTGTATATACACAAAATTCTGTGAAGAGGTGAAGGGGATGATGTCCTGTATTTTAACTAATGCACCTCGAATAGTGTTGGCAGTCTTGTAGAATGTTTGGATTCCATGTTGTTTTGAAATTCCAAGCGATTTATTTGTTGTATCATTGCGGTAAGTTAAAACAACTGTACCAATACATGATATTATACGACAAATGATAGCGATTCGCACTAATCGTATCGACCATAGAGTGTGGTGGTGTATTTAGGCGGCAAGCAAACAGCAATAAAATCCGACTACACTAGATAATTTAGCAGTATAATATTGTGGACCGAATGAAACCAATAAGAACCCGCGCGTTTGTCACATCCAACAGAAAACATAACAAAGATAGAAAACTGTATTGAAGTGAAACAACTTTCTATGAACAAAAGTATAACATATCCTGTGTTAATCTGTAAAAATATAATCACACATTAATAGCACGATTTTACTGAATACACAATAAAAGTGCTAATAATCACGAGAATATTCACAAAATTAGCATATAATCTAGCCTAATTGACCCTTTGTTTTCACATAGCAACCAACATTATGTAGTGTGTAGTTAGAGTGAAATTTAGTTATTAACATATTTTAGTTATTAAGGTGATATTCATTTTAACACATTTTACTTTTATAGAACATAATAAGTAAGCAGGTGACTGAGAAATAGTGCAAATAACTAGTCAACAGAAGTGAAAAATAAAGTGACTTCTTGAGATTATAGATAGAATTTGTCAACACTTTGCTCCTTCACGTATACCAACATTCCATTTTGAACAACGTTGTTTGTAAACACGATAAACACTCAATTCCAGTTCTCAGAAGTACCTTACACAAATAAATTGTAGGCGTAGCAATAGAAAAGTTATTGAGACCTATTCTTGCTTAAATTTCCATAGTAAATAATGAAAGAACGAAGCTTTTTGAGGAGATCAGTGATTTGATGCATTATTTAAGTCACGTTGACAACAACTTTATTGTATGCAATAAACAAAAGCATGCGACACACATAATACAGAATTCCGATATGTCAAGCAAAAACAGAATGTTTGCTATTGAACAAGGAAACGATGATAATAAGAAGCTGTTATGAACATAATTCTATTGATTGAAGTCACATTTGAAGAGACTTCTATCCCAGTGTGTCGATGGATGAGTTTTCAATTTCATACGTGGTGAAGAGTTTCACTTATCGTTTGCTTTCACTGTGAAGTCTATCTGTTAGCCTGAAGCATGACACAATATCCTATTTCTAACACTAAAAGTTTCATTTTGACTGAAATTCCTAATCTTTGGTCTAATCTTAACCAAGATATATTGTCTATGATATGCATTGTCAATTCATATTCGAAACCTTGACACCAATAGAATTGTCATTTACTCATTTTGTTTATTCATTCCTATCCTACTCCTTAGTTCTGTATAGAATCATCATAAAATATTGTTTTCTCTCTCGATGTGTTAAAATTTACCATTTACAAAGAAAAAAACTCATCTTAGATATGAAAACACTTTTTTCTTCATTCTTCAATTGAATACACAATGATATGAAACTACCCCACAGTATTCAACTGTTATCACTGTATCGCGAACCATCAGAACAGCTTACTATTATTATTATTACTATTATTATTGTTATTACTATTATTATTATTGACTTCACTAACTTAAAACAACAATCATTTTTATGCATTTGTCAAAGAAAGTATTTTTGTTGTTGGAATGATTCATATTTAAAATTCGTTACAAATTAATTTGAATTCATTAGAATATTTAGTATTTGTAGCATATAAACAAAGTTAATTATTTGTAAATGTAACATTGAATTTAAACTTTGGTATACAAGAATGTGTATTCATTTAAATATTTCACTTTCATGATAGACATTTACTTTTAATGTTGTTATCGATAGGAGTTTAACTGTAGTTAAACAAAAGAACATTATCACATTTTGTTGATAATCTATTTATCACTCATTAATTACTATCAAGTAACATGATATTCTTATTGTTATAAGGATTTGATGTAATGTGTAAACATCACTGTGAAATTATTGTTCAAGTTGAATTGTGACTAGTAAGCAAAATCCACGATGCGCGTTTCGTCCTGGAACCTAAAGTTGATGTTCACGTTGGGACTCAAACTCAGTTCGTTCCGTGTTAAACGCCATCACGTTCACCACTAGTCTACTGAATTCAGACAGTCACATATGTGCAACTAGTATGAGTATATAGCTAGGATGTATTTAGATCTTTCCTTGATTCTGATTGTCACTTACATTCTAATTATAACAATTCTTGTGATGTAACGCTATATCTAGGCCATCCGATCAGGATGCACATATAGCAACAAAGATTGACCAATTTTAGTCCATGACTAATTAACGGGAATACCCAAGTATACTCTAATTATTATTCCTAAATAGTTAGCGATTTTTATGACACTTAGTGGAATCATGTCTTTCCTAACCTTACTAATGTTTTTCGTCCGATTCCTGCTATGATAATCCAACGTAGAAAATGTGGAAGCGCATTCGATTATCATAGACAGAATTGGATGATTAACATTAGTAAGACAAGGAATCCCGATATAAATCGCCTAAAAATAAATTTCTACTAAGTGTCATAAAACAACTCATGTCTCCCAGATATTTTATTCCAAATGCAAGCAAGTCAGTGATTTGTAGTGAAATCATTATAAAGCGTAGAGCTTAGTAACTTCTAGTTTATTGTTAATCATTTATCTGATATGCGGTCAGATGAGAAATGTTTAATTATAAATAAAAGTAATACACATGGCACATGGACTATAAGCTTAATGTCAATGTATATTCTGGTTAAATGTCACTGTTATGTGAATGTAAATTATCTAATATTGCAAGTGATAATTTTGCATTGATTCATCACTGAGTAGCTACCAGTGTGATGTTTGCGTGGCACTTTATAGTACTGATGACATTCTAGAGAACATGTTGTGATATAGTCATTAGTTTAGATGAAACAACATTGACTGCATTATACTAAAATGAAAGTGGCCAAATTGTAACTTGTTCGATAGAATACGATAAGTTATTCCACTATACAAATATCATACTGATTATTATTTAGTGATTATTCAATGTAAACATCTCAGTCCTGTAGGTGATCAGCAATGATAATATTACTATAGAGACTGTAAACAGCTTCAATCAGATAGAGCATTAGTTCTGGCGTATTTAAATTAATGAAATACTGTCCCGTCTATTTAATCGATTTAATCATGCACATCCCAACATACAATCTATTATAGAGCATGAACAGATTTACATCTTCTATTTTCCGGATCTTGATAATCAACTAGCTGTAAATGGTTCAGTTACTAGATCTGTTCATCATAAGGAGACCTGATGTGAATTATATTTTAGTTTCAGTGGCTTCGATCAGATAAACTACAAAAAATCTCTTAGTTGGAATGTTATTGTACCGTGTCCAGCGATTGCCCACAGAAAACAGAATTGAGGTGGAATTAACAATAGTCAACTACCACAATCTTCAGAAGAAATCTGTCTTGCTAACACTCAACTTCAAGAGGATAACATAAGTAAACCTACTGATATTAGAATAACTTAGAATTAACTTATCAGGCTGGAAAATTACTAACTCTATCGAACCAGCTGTTTTTTACGAAAATCACATGAGAACAAGTCCACTGCTTTCGTTATCTTCAATTGTGTATTCCATATTACATATTCACGCAGAAGCACATATTTCGGAAAACAAGTTTAAGGTCAGTATCATCATGTCTAATCAAATGCTGTAAAAACGGAGTTAATAGGATATTGCACTTTTGCCAATACAATTCCTTGCCATTCAAGTGATAACGGACATACCGTCAATATCTCAACATTTTTCAAAATGATCAACATCTAGGCAAACCGAATCTCTTACATTTTACTGAAGCAATTGCCATAAAAAAACTTAAATCAAATTTGTGTGTACAATGAGAAACTGTAATAAAATTTAATGTGCCCTAGTAACTTTAATTTTTAAGATTCGGTCACGCAGCATTTTTGATACGAATTTTTAATTCCTCTTTTCTTAGTTTTACTTAGTTAATCAATGTTTCTACGGAACTTATCATCATAACTCTGTATACATGCTCTCTTCAGTTTTATTCTCTAGAATGCTCTTGTAGCTGACTCATGAATAAACAACCGTATCGCTGATGTTTTATTTATTAACCACTCATGTTGTGCTCTTCTGATTGATTCACATTTGCAGGTTAACTCAAAATCCTTCAAGCTTTCCTGTCGTTAAGTATGTCTAACCATTTTATAAATGATCAAAATTGATTATTGGTTGTATGCAGCTGATAAGAAACTCGAAAACAAAATGAGTTCATGAATTATTCTGCTATGATTGCTGTACTAGTCTAACGAAAATGTACCTAGATGCAAATAAATATAAATGATTAAAGGCAGCGTCGTATTGTTGACTCTAGAATAAGAAATCGAAATTATGTTTTAAAATTGAGGTGGTTTGTGGAGATTAAGTTCTAGTTGATTGGATTCTTCACAGATTGATAACTGATGGAGTTCAGACTTGTCAGAAGTGAGATAGTTATCAACGTAAATTGATGAAAGTGGGAATTCTACCATTGAACGCCCACCAGCTCACTGGTGCAGAAGGATAGACTTTCGCAAACTTTAGGCTCCTTGGGCGATATGTAGGGTGCAAACTATTGAGGAGTCCAATGATAGGACAAAGCACCTGTTCAGTGCTCCCTGGTTTTCATTGGTATCCTACCAGAATCAATCTGTGACAGATACAACCGATTACCTTTATGCATCTTTATAATATAATATTAAGGACAAGAATTGAATCCAAACATCGGAAGGTCGGTAATATAAAAACATTATCAATCATATCTTCACAGAACAATAAGTTGACAGATTGACTTTCATAGGATTTTCCCGATTCCGACTTACTTAACACAGATAAAGCACAAGTTAGTGTTATAATCACTGAATCTATTTGATGTGGTAATCTTGTTTATTCGGTAATAGTCGGTAATCAATTCATAATAATACTAAGTCATTAATTCATTATAATAACAACGAAGATTATGTAATAATTCTATAGTCTACTTAAATAAAGTGTGTATAATTGCTGAACAAAAATAGGATTACCATTTTCTTCATTAACAATTAATGATTATTGGAAAAATGTCTAGCAGAAGATAAGTGCAACATCACTTCAATCAATCATTAGTGAAAAATATCGATGTGTATGAAGTACAGAGTGCAATTTCAGATATAACAGTATAATTGATTAGAAAGATAATCTAATAAGAAACAGTCTGTATATAAATATCATTGTAAATACAGGATGATTATCTACTAGTAAACAATTAAGTGACTGGTTCATCATCAATAGGTTACATTGGAAATAAATCAATTGATTCTATCTCTCCGCCTCATCGTACTAGAAGTACTCACATAAAATTGATTCTATCTGTACAACTGTTCACTGATCAATGTCTATTGAAAAGTTTGCGTACAAGAAAGAAAGAATATCTAAATGAATTGAGGTAGTTTTGTGGAGATAGGTATTACGTTTCGTTGTTAGTATTCATCACAGATTGATGTTAGTAGGGTATCACTGAAAATCAGGCAGACTTGGAAGAAAGTCTAGTCAAAGTAAGGGACTTCTGATTAATGCACATCCATGGTCTTTAGGTTTCATAGAGATGACTAGATCACAAATTAATGAAGGTGGTAGTTCTACCGGTAGCGTTCGATGTAAGACTTGAAGTAGCTAGATTTAATTCTATGTATAAATCGAGGGTGCAAGCTGCTGAGAAGTCACATAATAGGGTAAAACAGATATTAAAATTATTTTGGTTTCGAGATGTACTCAACCAACACCATTTGTTACATATAAAAACAGATATCTAGAATTCGGTTATTCATTTCTCTGAATAAGCGACTTACTCTAAGCCGCGACACGTCAGAAATTTTAATTTCTATTCATTGGAATTTTACAAATATATATAACTCGTTTTATAAACAACCTATCCAATACTCAATTTATTTGAAATTACCAAAATTAACCTTGGTAATGATGTATAGATATCTAGATGCGTTGAAATGTTTACATCAACGTGGCGAATAATAGTTCACAGATATTTTGAAGTAAACAACTTGCATCGAATTTAGTAGTTAACAAACTCTGAAAAACTATCACCTCTTAGTCGACAATGTATGGCACATTCACTAACTAATAGTTATTTAGAATTCAATTATTTTCAAACTTTCTTGAATTTCTTCCAAGCAAGTTTCTTCTTCGGACAACTACTTCGAGTATAAATGAATATTCAGCAATTGTTCATTTAATGTTGATTATTCAGCACATACAGCTAATATCTTTCCGTATTTGGATAACAAACCGGTGTTTATTTACTGCACTGAGGTAACTAGCGTGAATAACGGTAGTCTAGATCTAATCTATAAGTCGGAGAAACAGACATATTTCTTTACTGAGTGTCCTTGGTAATACAGAATAATGACATCAATATTCATAAAGAAAAGAAGTCAATTTGGATTGAACCTGATAAGTAGAAAGTGGGACATGCTTTCCGACCTATTTGCGATTTATCAACTGTATATACCTGCATTTCACGATTGATGTTCACAGTAGGTTTTGGACTCTGGCTGTTCGTATCTAACAACACTAAGTTCAGCAGTGAGTCCAGACATACTTGTGCAAATACTTTAAAATAATAAAAGGAAGTTAATTTGTGTTAAATTCACGAAAGCGAATGATTTTACTTATGGTTCATTTGTCGATAAAAATGTGTCACATATTAAATCGATATTAATGTTTGGTTATTACTGAATTCCTGACTTAACCAGTGATTATACATTGCATATGCCCACTTCGGAACTAATGTTAACTTAATTTTATTTGCATAGCCATCAAAAGCAATAAACGTATGTATCATATTGAGCATTACTTTTATTCTTGCTTTCTTGTAAATCGTGCCGCAAAGTTACATAACGTACATTCCTAAGTGGCTTCCGGTTGGATTCAGTCATAGCATTTGGAAATACCTAGGTTTGTATGTTAGCCATAACCAGCTTATACACGGTGATACTGAAACTAATTTCATGAGTATACGACAACGAAACGGAGAATGTAAGTAAAATCTTACAACTTAGTAAATGGTATAAGAGTTTAGTGACTGCGAAGACTAAATATGTAATTCTGAGTTTAATTGTAGTTCTCGCTGAATATACAAGAGAAAACAACTAACAGTAGATGAGATTTTACATATGAACACAATCAGTATTACGTAAATGTTTTCTACTCTGTTCTTTATTCACTTAGAAAGTGATTTATAGTTCAACGATAATAAACTTGTTTAATAGAACACGCATGTACTAACTGATTGACACTTGAGTAACCGCAATAAATCTTTGTACTTTTATATTAGGAACTTATTGGTAATTGATCATAATTATGATTTAATCGACTATCATCATCATACTATAGTTTGATAAGTAAAATACTTTTAGGTATTGTCGGTAATTCCACCTTGCCTAACGTTGATAGATACTGCTTTTGTTGAATCCTTCTACTCATATCCATTTTTACTCTATGTATTACCTATGATTGATAGATTCTTCCCAATACTATTGTTATAGAAAATGTAATTTGCTCCGTGAATCAAGTAGTTAAACTAGGTTAGTTGACATCGAAATGAATATGTACACTGGTCTAATTAGTCGTGCTTCTGATCAAGTAGTCGTTTTAATATCTCAACTGATGTTTATTTATGTCCCTATATATAAATGTCTACAAGTATGAACATTCAAATCTCGACGATATTCAAGCTCAGACATTACAATGACTCTCAATGTCGATTAAATGGAAAATGTTCATCAGTCACGTATTTGTGAACTGCTGTCTTTAAATTACAGATCTCTCACTAGAGTAGTAGACTACTTTTAATTTCTTCTATGTTTAAAGTGACATTTTACAAGAAGCCTTCGACCAATAGGCAGAAATACCTCGATTTGTTCAATATCTAGACGTCTCTCATATACCATACATCAGAATGATACTTTAAAATATTTAATAGTTATTAGTAAATAGTCAAACTGTAGTCTCCTGATGTTCACTGAAAGTACTGCTTTAAAGTGTTACACACTTGATTTATGTGATCAAAATGTAACAATTATAAACCTTGATATACTTTAGCAACATGTACTCCATTTCACTGCATCATAAAACACTTTTGTGGAAACTATTTTTATTTTATAATAACGTTATATTGACACTAAACTCTTTGCGAGTCAAATAAATCAAATACTAACTAGCTAAGCTTTGCTTCTACTTTATTCTTACACATCATTAACGTAGCACATAAAATTGTTATTTCTTTAAACAGCTAATCATTATGTATGTAAAACAGTAACTTCGATTAAATCGATATAGATGAGTACACGTCTGCCCCGTTATTAGTAATCTCCAAAGCCAGAATGAAGAAAACAAGACAATTGAGTCAACCACCAGACAGTCAGACTATATTTCACTCATCTATTTATATGCAAACAAAACCTGACTAAGTAGAGTGCCAATAACAAGAAAACCGTTTATACAAAAGCGAAGATAGTTATGACTAGAAACTGGAGGAGGAGGGAGTATAGATACATAGTTAATTGATAACAGTTTCTGAATGACAGATGGTGTGATACCGCTCATGAGTCTAGCGGAAAGGAGGAGGTCAGAGCGATGAGAACATAACAATAATATAAACACAATAAATCAATTTACATATACTCAAAGTAAATGAAATAGTCTTTTGAAAAACAGTTCAGAAAGTCAGTTGCTCTTCTTCAATCGCCCTATGTAACAGAAACAATCACATATTTCCGGCCTTCAGATTTCTTGATACTTTCAGTATTCCGGCATATTTATCTACCTATGATATGTATTTATGCAGCATTTTTTCGTTATAATATACATGACGATCATTTGATATCACTGCAACGTTTGAAGAATTATAATCAGGATCATTCTGATGACTGAAATAACAGCATCAGCTCTATAGCTATGTCACAAATTGTCAATTCAATCATATATGTTATAATTAGTTTTGAAATATTACTAACGTTGTATTTAGAACTAGCTAGCTGCATGCACATGCATCCCATTGTTGATGTCTACGCAATGATTATAATTGAGATATAAGTGCATCCAGTTAACGAATTTCGAATAGGGTTGAACACGAGTCTTGGATTCTATTTGCTAATCATTATTTAGCTTGAATCACACTTGAGAACTACCTCTATAACAAGGTTATCAGCTAAGGGTACAGATACCATAATAGAGGCTGATTAATTTTAGTCCCTACTAACATCAATAGAAAAGTCTCACTTGTTTTGAATAACATGCATTTTCAAGTAATCAAATGATTGTATAAACCATCCAACAATATTATAAAGTCTAAAGCACGTAAGATAATATGTTCATTTTTACGTTACTAACAATTATGTGACTTATTGGCAAAGTATAGTGAACTTTGTAAATTAGAAGTGGTTCACTTCTCCATAAACGGAAGTTGGTGTACTTCAGATTGCAACTCAATCCTGTTGCTATTCACCAAAGACATTGTGTACAAATGATTTTACTAGTTGTATGTTCGTTTTCCACCACTTCTAAATGCTTTAGAGCAAACAATATCATATCATGTGTTCACAAATGCTGTTTTATGAACGATCTCACACTAAATTCTTTTATATATAAAACTGTTAATTCTAGACTTCAACATGAAAAATATCCAAACACTTGCGAAACTGCTGGATATTTGTACTATTTAGGACTATAAGAAATGCCATTTATCTTGATGTAACTTTAAGCTTCATGTTTATCTTGGTCATTCAATGCTTTGTCAATAAAAATCAAAGTTTGCGTTTAGTTTATTGAGTTAGACTATGTTCGACTTCATAGTTATAGCACAATAAAACACTTTTACAGCTTACTTAGATTATTGATGAACGTCAGTAGCATGGGCTGTCAAATACTCGATGTTGCTATGAGTTTGTTTATAGGTGGATAAGGGAAATAGTGCAGCCAGCTGGCAATTATTATCTCTTTTATATATTTAGAAAATAACGAATGAAGTGACGAATTGATTTTTCATCGAACTTGTGTATATTGTGTATATTCAATGCATTTCAAATAGTGGTGTGTTAAACAACAGGTTAGGAAATTCAGGATTAGTTTGGGGAAGGATTGCCAACAACTGATTAAGCCATTAATTCGATGAGCATGGACAGGATCGTGATCATCATAGTATTATGACAGTTTAGAGAGTGTCATCATTTACGTAAGCATAGAAAGAAGTAATAATGGTGATAATAATAATTAAGGCTATATTAATGTAATCAAGGTGTGACTGGGAGAAGTTGTTTGGAAATCATCCAAATATTGGCATTATTGATGAACAAGTGAAGGTTGTTGTATAGATATCTTAAGAAAACATAGGTCAGATTAAAAACGACATATACATTAACCGTACGACAAAACTAGCTGAATCTAGTAAATGATTTTAAGGACAATTTTCATATTCCTTTGATTTTGTTTATTGATTAGGTAGAAAAATATAAATCCCTTCATTGGTCTTAATTGTCCTTCACATTATCATCCTCAGTGATATTCGGAAATTCTGCGATTGACTTACCGTTTTGTGATCCATATGTATTTCATTTCATTAACACAACTGAGATAATAGTTACACTTAGAGGAAGAGAATTCAGTTTTTTTAAAGTTTTTATTCGTATGACAATGTAGTTTTAAAATATTGTATGAGGCTTATCTGCATTACATGTATTTTCACCAATATTCTCATTCATTAGGTCATACTTTCAAGGGATCATTTTTCACTTAGAGAATGGTACTTTTATATAACGTGTAGAACTCACTCGACATCGCGTTAGATTCACTGAAATAGCGCACCCGAAGTAGCTAGTTGCTAAGACTGTTTTGAGTTTTCGGAATATTAATATATTGGAATAGTTATATAAATACTTGATGTGGTTCTACAACAAACAATTATTAATTTATTAGTCACTCACATTCAAAATCATTAAGCAACAACAACAACGAAACGGTTACAACAATCTTAACTGCACATACGAGCAAGAAAATGCCAAAAGAATGTTGCTGACCAAACAATCAATGTTAAAACCAATAGGAAACAATGTCCATAAAGTTCGGATATAAATGACCAATAAAATGCAAGTAACAAATTACACAAGTAACACTCAACTACTCATGAGTAGAATGACAATTACTACTAAATCCAACAAAACCGACTTAGTGGGACATATTGTTTTCCCTGGTTTATCTATCCATTCATCATACACCTACTTATGATTTTTAATTGGTAATCACCAAACATTGAGCAGTTATATTTAGTAACTAACCCCTTTTTAATGGTATTTACAAATGTAATCAGTTAAAATCAATATAATCTACTTTCGACTAAATTTTCATTCCAGGTTAACTCTTGGAGGATTTCTATCTCACTAGACTAGAGTGAACTCCTTGAAAAGAAGATTGACTAGTTGACGTTCTATTCTCAGTATAAAGAAGACATTGTCATAATTCTTACAGATAAAACAAAAATATTGCTTTGAATAATTGTTCTATGTATTCATATTACACCATGAATCTTTGATTTCTATGTATCAATTATATTTATGGAATCGTCATTACGATCATATGAATACCAAAAAAAGTGTTTACTAGTATGACTGAATTTATAAGTTGTAACACTTTCAGGCTAACAAATAACAAATTAACAAGGAGATTAAAGTTTATCCTAATACAGGGAAATCAATATTTAAGCGATCACACAAAATTTTCCATAGAACCAATAAAACGAGAGCTATTAGCCTGAAAATTGGTTCGTATTCGAAAGCGAAATGGATACCGTCGACATACTTTTGTGTTATCTGAAAAAGATGTTTCTGGTGTGTTTACAGAGTATACGATTGTTGCATAGAACTGTACATTGTGAGTTTGATGGACTAATGGAAATATAAAAAGGGGAAGACATGTGTAAGAGGTGATGGTGACTCGTATGTAAGTACTGATGGTGTGGTAAATGTGTTAGAACAGGCTCATTTTTTCATGGTCCTAAGCTCATCTTAATATAAATGATATTGTTAATGGTTTGTTAGCTTTTAGGCTATCCAGTGCCTAGTTCAACTTGTTTAACGGAAGTTGGTAAATTCACTATGATGCAGTAATATAGCTATCGTCAGCGAATGCTTCATGAAATAATAATGGGTCTAAAGTCGTCATTTGAGTGATTCTGTAAAATTGTTGGAATGGATAAATATTCGGTAAGAAAAGTGAAGAAGAGAAGATTAAAATGTAGAACTCGTAGTCAAGTGGTTAGAAATCCGTGTTTTAGCCAGGGACTTACCTTCATCTTCCCCCACTTCTTGTAACTTGTTTTCTGTAGTGAGAAATTTAACCATTACCAAACAATGTTTGTAACGAATTGTAACAATTTTATACGAAAAGTAATATGTACAGATGTTTACCTTTTATCAAATGATACTTCTGATAGTAAAAGGTTGACCATATTTATGGAAATGAATCTATCTATCAATTATGCATCAGTCAAAGTAATAACTATGCTGCATTTCAGTGCGTTGTCACTTGTCTGTGATAAATTGATGATATCATTTAACTTGCTAACTCATATGGAACATATGGCGAGTAAAGAACAGCAACTAATGATGTTTATAAATTGAAGTACTGAATACCAATACTAGACAATCTATGTACAAAATCCATATTCGTTAACTGTATCTATTAATATCATTCGAGATATGAGTAAGTTATTTAGTTAATTAGGACACAAATATACACAAGTTAGAAAGTAATGGTTGTTTGGCTTCAAGAAAATTGGAATTGATGTACACAGACGTAGTGAAATAGTGGATAGTTTCAAGAATTTAACTGTGCGTGATTTTTCAGTCGATATACAAATTTAAGTGCACAGATAGTAGACATGAACTGTACAGACACTGAATACATGAATAAAGTATGTAATTGAGTGTTGTGTAGATAGCTAAGTATGGATTTGCTACCAAGAATTTATCGTGGGTTAAATAATCGTTGGAAAAGCCGTAGGAACTGGAAATGGACAGCTGATTCGTCCTTGTGTGGAACTCTTGAAGAGTGCTCGTTCACAATCTACACCAGAAAATCGTGGCATGAATCTACGCTTAAAGTTTAAACAACTAGGGTGGTTATGCTCTAACGGTTGATGCTTCTAACTTCAGTCAATTAGTTCATAATTGTGCAACCCCATCTACTATCATCAGTGGGTAACTATCCCAATAGATGAAATTACTTAGTGTATGCCATGAAATGAATGAAGTTCAAAATATCAACCATCGAAATCCGAGAATCTCAGTGGTCTAACACATTTAAACATTTGCAGCGAAGCCAGTAGTTCATTCGCTAGATTGCTTCTTGAGTTCCTGAATGTACACTTCTGAACAGTCGAACACTGGGACAAAACAGATGTTCAAAGCTAGTCATTAGTATTCATTGATTGTTCAACTCATGCCAAATCCTGACATGATTAATGAATTCGAGCCTGAGTTGTCTATGTTAAGTAATGACATCTATAGAATTGTTTAATCATATTAAAATTTCTATATTGTAAATAATAATAATTTTGATGTTACTACTATTACTATTACTACTACTACTACTCATAATAATAATAATAATAATAATAATAATAATAATAATAACAAGTGTACCTTCATTTTCCTGTATCATTTTCTTTCTCTTCTCTTTAACAAATAACATTTTGTAAACAAATTAACACTTGCTTTATGTTTGCATAAAGCGTACTGGGTGTGGATAGAATCTATTTAATGGTCCGTTTATCAAACTGTGCATAGAATAAAGTTTATTAGAATCTTCGTATCCTCTTATCTAGCTCCATACAAGAAAGAATTGATCAATACACTGATTCTCAGAACACTGAAGATATACAGATAAACAGTGCCCAAGAACTTAATGAAAGGTTGAGGAAAGTAAAAAAATACTCAAAATTAATGAGAGTACACAGAAGTCTATTATAAAATATGGTAAAACTGAATACAAAAGTAAAGGTTAATTCATGATGTACTTATTTTTATCGTACTTAGATTTAATGGTGACAACATCACATGGGGGATCAAATAAATAGTTTAAGCAATACCGACTAGAGCATATTCGTCAGAGAGGCTCATTCTTGTATATGAAACAGTAAGTTCATTATCACATTCCAAACTATTGGCCTACTAATTGTAAGCACATCAGTTAACTGTTAGCTGTATTTGCATCGTCGATAATGTTACAAATTTCTACTTCCAACTAACTTCATTACATGAGAGTATGTGAAATTTCTAATTTTCAATTTGAAATATACTAGAATGTAAGTAACCAATAATAAATGTTTTACAAATTCGACGGAATTAATATTGTTTTGCCCACTTCATCGCTCTCTTCTTTTCTTCAAATTTATGATGTGTGTATCTTATCTTACCTAAAAATATACCACATGATGAATTTCGTGCTACAATATCTTGTTTAGATCTATATGACTTGAAGTATCGTATTATTATGATAGATGCAAGAGAATATTTCCAACTTCTAAGTTGACAGATTTGTAGAAAGTGTACAGATATAGGTAGGATTTAGACTAAGTCATTATGAAATCATTAAAAAGTGATTAAAAATCCCATTCATCTATATCCGCTGTTTTATTTGTGACTTTGAATAAAATCTATGAATGTTTAGGCAGAATTGATAATTAAGTGGATGGAATAAACAGTGTTTTATGTAATAAAGTGTTTTATTTATAATTTAATTGCAACATATTCACATGAATACAAGGTAGCATAACTCATATTTGATTAATATATGTGTTGAGCTATATTGAATGTTGAATATTTTGTGGATACAGAATCTCATGCAACTGAAATATCATCTATAGTTAGGATGTGTTTGGAGCTTTCCATTGACTTTCATCCTCCATTCAACTATACACAATCACCTTCGAACCAATAACTCCTCTGTGACTGATCGAAACTGTAACGTTTTTTCGTTGCTCCTAATAGCTATGTCAACCGCAGTTCTTGAATCATGAAAATTTCTTATTATCAGCATCGTTAGCTTATTCTTAGTTTCCTTAAATTAGACCTAGGATCCTGGTCATCATGTTGTATCCATCCACCGGTTGTGTGAATCTAAGAATATACATGAACGGCAGTAAAACAGAAGCAATCACTTTTCCAAATAACGGAAGAAAATGACAACGACAAATTTATTAATTTATTCTAAGATAACACTAAATATAATTGACGAGTGAATACGAAAACGAAGATCATTTTACCAATAATTAATCAACATATTCGAAGAAACCAACCAAGTCAAATTAAATTGTAGAATATAAACTCCTTATTCATCAGTAGATTACTGAATTTTTGAACTTCAAAACTAGAAACTATAGTAGACAGTTATTAATTTGCGGAAAAGAATCCCAAACAATTTATATTATGTCAAGTTAGAAATGTAAACTATTGAACATAAAGTCTGGTCAATACATTTTTACCGATAGATCCAAAGGTCCAAGGTTTGCCTTCTGTGAAAATTACTACTAAGAAGTCCTATATCTACACTTATTACCTTCTTATTATTCCACAGCTTTCAGTCAGTTTCTGATATAAATAACAATAATTGACCATCTTCTAGCTCCCCACACCAAAAAAGTTTCTTATTATTATTTTGTTATTTATAAGCTCAAAACTAAAATGATCGAATTACATTCTTTACCTGATTTTGAAATTTTCAGCAGAATATAGAGAAGCAGCAAAAGGTTGAAGTTTTTATTAAATGATTAAAATATGAATTTCGTATGTCATTGTTTTCTTTGGTGAATAAGTCAATTACGAAGATCTCATTTTGTTAAACAAGATCATTAGCTAAATGTATTATGAAACACTTGTATCATAGTTCTATCAAACTATCATTATTGATAATCCTTCATTATATATTACATAGCACTACAATACATTAATTTATATTCATCAACATTAGGAGTATACAATAGATTGATAACGACATGTATAGTAATTACTTCTGCTGATTACAATTAGTTATTCATTATTTGCTCCTAATTTTCTAGAGAACGTAGACTGTGACATAAATACATCTTATTTGTATAACTTATATATGCATATTTCTATCATGACAGAAAGATGACATCAGTGTAAGTTAACACAGGATTCAATAATAAGACTTAAAGAACTCACACAAACTCAGTTCGACCTGCATTTCAAGTTGACAGAACTACAATAAATCATCCAGCTTTGAGTTTATACTTAATTGTGTTAATAATGAATCGATGTATCTAATCAGTGGTAGGTTCAAAACATAACATACGCTGCATGTATAATAATAATAATAATAATAATAATAATAATAATAATAATAAAGATTAGATCGTTTAAACTGGGACTACTCTATTAACTAATATATATCAATAGCTTATTGATCCCCCATGGAGTAATTACAACTATTGTCTTGAGTAACTTCTTCATCTTTAAAAGATTATCCCAAACTACATATGATAATAGGATGCCTTCATAAATTTACATATAAAATCTAATTATTGTTTCCATTTGTCATTCAATGAATATAATAAAATCATTACATTTAGTTAGAGATGATTCAGGTGTAATACTATGAACATGTACAATATTACAAGTAACGATGATTGAATACAACCATGGTGTTTACCATGAAGTAGACGAAGAATTAACATAAATTATTCATTATTATTGTTATTTAGATAATCTTTGTCTTTCATTTATATGACAATGTATGTATATACCATCGTCCACGTTGATTCCTTTTTACAGACAATGCATTAATTGTATTCTACAATATGATGAGTAAATCTTTCTATTATCTTCTAATTGATTAACAATTTAACTATGAAGTAAAATGTATTAATCTACTTTTTGTTGAAACTATTTTAGTAAATAACATATTCCAATTCATACAAATTGATAAATCAAATATGAAATAAACATTCTATGTACTTCTAGAACCTTTTGGTTTCCATGAATTACGTCTATACTTAAATATCTAATTAGATTTAAGCTAATATTCATGAAAAATTTATTGATTTTATTTATATGTTCAGATATGTAAGATGTAAATAACTGTCGTGCGGTTAGATTATAGTACAAAGATGGGCTGTGACGATTATTAACTCAACCCGACACCCTCCACTGCAACCTGGAAAACAACACAAAGTATAAAATAACCAAGAATAAATAACTTTTGGCATAACGAAATATTGAAAGTATCAAATACTTGATTACTGCCAGAATAAACAATAGATAACACATAACATCACTATTCCTATAACAAATTCTTTAACAGAAAACAACATTAAACTTGAATCTAACTTAACCTAGTTCCTAACACTAACCTTAGCGTAAATACAACTCTTATCCCAAACAGAAGTAGTACAAGGATATATAAAACAAAATTTAAATTCTTATAGAAAATGTCGAAATATTAGCTGTGCGTAGCCATATGAGCATTAGAAAGATTTTTATCGCTACTTCTTCAAAGTACGTGTAGAATAAATATGCAGGATTATTGGATAATTATACCAATCATGGAAATTTGTAAACCACTCTACATGTCAACTATTCTTACTAATAAAGTCATTCATCTGATGTTTGTACTTGTCATAGTTTGATATTGATTCACATTAGTACCAATGAAAACTAAGGAGTACTAGACAAATGCTTCATCTTGATATAGAACTGCTTAACAGTGAAGAGTAAAGATTCCGACATAGAATCGAATCTAGGAACCTCAAGTCTCAAGGTGGACGATTAACCCCATACATCACTGGACAGATATACGTCTAATGGTACAATCTCCAATTCCATTAATTTGTGATTGTTGTGTTGGAGGATTAAATAAGAATAACTAACTTCTAGAATCCTGTTTTAAAAGACTATTTAAATTATTGTAGTTGTGAGTAGTGTAAACAGTTTGTTTTCATCATTGTTACTTACCCCCCTTGCCTTGTCCTCTCAATAAGCATATTTACTGACAGTATATCATTTCTCGTTTATGAACTACAGTTAATTAATTGACAATATGTTACCTTAATACACTATCACGGTCTCCCTTATTATATATATATATATATATATATATATATATATATATATATATATTCATATTTATATATAGGGAGACGGAAAGTAATGCTTAAAATATAATAGATTGTGCATCGAGTAAACATACAACGACCAGATAGGCACTCATTGGCATTTGTTATTGTAGCTTCACCGACACAAGTTCATGTCAATTACGTGATCGTGCTCCTTCATCCTGACAACCATTTTTAAGGTCATAACAGTGATAAGCACCAAAATCATCCATTATCATTGGTGACAACTTTCTTACTCCTGATATGTTAGAATTCCATCAGTCAACACTTCTCATTAGATGATCAGGAACATTTCGAGGTTGGTCACTAGTCGGCTGATAATTTAAATTGAATTGAAATGATTTCGTGTTGATGGATATTAAGTTTAGTTATTTGTGTTCAATGGAGACTAATTTTGAGAATCCTAATATAACAAGATAGCGCAGTGGCACTAATGTTAAGCTTACGCCATGAAACCTGGAGGCTTAAAATTTGATTTTGTATGAGGAATAGAGGATGAACGCAGCTGAAGAACCTCACACTAAGACAAACAACTGTCTAGTCCCAGTTCCTGATTTTCAAGAGTTATTTAACTTGGACCAATTTGTGATATCAAAAGTAAAATGTTCAAGAATGAAATTTTTTATTCGTTTAATATAAACGATCTTTGTTACCATGAAACGTCTATTCTGCATATTTTAGACAATCTACCTGAACGTCAACCATTACCAATACCGGGTAAATTTCAGAATGTTGAACTAAATATTGTCATCTACTTACATGTGCTTAGTAGAACCGCTTAATAACAATTTTAGAATCACAAAACCATTTACTGAGATTTCATGGAATCGAGCAATATCAAAGTGAACATGATTACGCAACAGACATCATAAATTACACTTATATCACTTATAACTTCGAATGATTTGGTCTTCACTACAATATGACTAATATGTATTGAACCAGATAACACCGAGCTTCTTATTCACTGTTTCTTCCTCGACAATCTATGCTGATAAATGTTCATTCATTGGATGTGTTGCCTGTCGGTGAGCAGCATGTACTAGTCTTTACAGGGGCAGCTGGACGAGACAAATTCAGGTAGCTTATGTCATTTCTGAATAAACACTGGGGTCAACTAGAAAATTATAAAAAAGTTCCCCATGCATGGAAAAGGTTACCTTGACCGCGTTCATCATTCTGTCATATAGGACCTATCTAAGCACAACTCTTTTGAATTATAGTTTCAGGATAGCGGATATATTGCGGAAATTCTATATCTCTAACCGTTTGTTAACTTCATTCATCGATTTCCTCAAAAAGATAATATGAAGTCGAGCACAAACACAACATGTACAATATTAATGCATGCTTCATTGGAACACACAATTCTACCAAGTTGATTGTGTCATTCTAATGAAGAGAGTGAAGAACAATTTCCAACTACATTTCTCTGTGTTGGAATGGTTGATTTCTCTTTCCATATATAAAGCATAACTTTTATCAACCTAACAGTAATGGAGGAACAATATTCTATTAAATTTTTAGTGAATATGAGTTAATTGTTTACTTGTATTACTGTATCTCGTTTTTGTTTTCGATGATTCTTTAATGTGTGAAACAATATTTCATTGAGAACGATTTAAATGATCCTAGACAAAAGTCCATTCCAAATGACAAATACTCTAGTTATTCTTATGTAAGTTTCATCTTGTTAATACATTTACCTTGATTGGTTGGCTTCTTTCCTCCTCCTTTTCTTTCTACAAATTAAACATTCTCGTGATTGTTGGCTAGCAGTTATATGTCATGTAAATCAAAATGTGTTTTGGTTGACTGTCATTTTATTTTTTTTATTTTGAATTTAATTTTACAAATTGATGTAGATTAGATAAGTTTACAATCTGGGACTGACTTGTTAGCTGTTTAGTGCTAGTTTATGAATGCTCTGACACTATCCAGTGCTTTCTAATTTGCATCGTATTTTCAGTTCAGAATATTTCGTCATACCGAGTTAAAGTATTACTGTCTCTAGAGATGACATTTAAAATCATCATAGAATACTTAAATTGGCGAAGTAAATCCCGAAACTAATGATTAAAGTTGTGACAATTTTAATGCCATTATGTCTAGTTCGAGGTAGTCATTCATCGATGAAAATGTATGAGTTTGGAAAGCTTATTATAAATTAATTGGGATAAGAAATATCACACCTTGGATGCTGGCTATCGTGTTCGTCCAACGCATATGCGTATTCTTCGAGACCTGAAGATCCTTCTCCAAATCCGACTATTTGTTGATTGGAATTACATAGGATTTTCATACTAGAATGAAATAGCTGTCCTTGGTCATCTGGCATTCAGAGGCTGTTCGACATATGTCGCTTTGTTGTATGAAATTCAAACAATCTATTCTGTTCTACAATATATTTTAGACTTATAGAAATTATGTTGTTGTAAGTCTTTTAATAACATTATCTGTTGGTTGGACTTCCGAGATTTCTATGAACTTCAAAGATGTAGGGAGCGTTACTGAGATATAAAAATAACAACAGTAATGATTCCATTATTTCGAATGTATTTTGGTGTCATTCATAGAAATATAATTATTTCAATCGAAGATTTTCCCCTTTATTACTATGAGTTGGTGATAATTGGTGTATATGTAAAGAAATTTCGTATTTGTACAAATTTTTAGTGTGTGCAGTGTCTGCATTAAAGTATTCCTAATAATAACTAGATGCATTCTAAGTAAATAATGCACAGTGACTTCCAGGTTATGAGATTCTTTGATGTTCACTGTTCATTGCATTAAAAAATCATATCCATTTACATAAAATATGCAGAAATTCATTATTTTACAGATACTATCGAACGACATGAATGTCAGCTCAAATATGGTGCTGAATGTAATGATGACATTTACATCGTGTATATTAACCTCAATTTAATTCATCTCATGTTTCGTCTTCTGTGGATTGATATTCTTCTACACGTGAGAGTATGATTGATTTGCGGAACAGAAATTATCAATGAATTGTGATTGATTTTGTTTGTGGCTGTCGAGTGAAACTCAGGTTGCGCGTTTTCTCGTATATGAGACTTGTCAACTGGATGTATCTCTATCGGAATGTTGATGTTCACATCGGTACTGTTACTCAGTTGGTTTTTTATCAAATGACACGGCTTTACCACTAGTAGACTTAGTTTAAACAACCACGATTGATTCACGGGTATATATAAAAATAGAATGTATTTGGATTTTCATGTTGATTTGTAATGGAGTGATTTCGATCAGTCAATATTCGCTTCATCTAGAATCTACTTCCAAAGAGAGCTTTCATATTTTTTTAAATGTTTTGTCTATCGCTTAAGCAGGTATAAATTTTTTTACTTGCCTTAATTGTTTCTTACATTGTCATCCTCAGTTATGTTTGACTATTCTGCGATAGACTTATTTTTCTGTGACACAGTTGAGATGATAGTCATACTTAAAAAAAGAGAATCCATCAAGTCTTTCTTTGTTTTCTATCCAAATGACTGTGTAATTGTTAAATGTTGTATGTGGCCTAACTACATTATACGTATGTTCACCAAATTTCTCATTCATCGGACCAAATTTTCAAATGATTTCCTTCCAATTGGGACTAAGACTTCCAAAAATCGTGTAGGACTTACTTAACATAGCATTAGATTTACTGGGATGATGCCTCCAACGTCGGTAATTCTTAAGTCTCTCCGAGTGTTTGGAATATTATTTTATTTCAATAAATATTTAGATACCTGTTGTGGGTCTACAACAGACAATGATTCAATTAATAGTCACTTACATTCAAGAGGATTAAGCAACTGTTAGGTCGGACCACAAAGAAGCGTAACAAACTTTCAGAACTCTGGTTTCGAACATTATTTCATTTATTCAAACTTTCTGTAATGTAAACATTTTGTTTTTATTATTGTTACGCTCCGCTTGCCCTATCCTCCCGTTTAGCATAATCGCTGTTATTAAACTGTTTCTTATTATGGACTACAGTTAATTAGTTGTGTACCAGTTGTTCCTATTCACTACCACTATTTCCCTCATTCTGTATTAATGTTAATTTTCTAATTGGTTTGTTGTGTGGTCTGGATTTATCTATATATAAAAGGATGCTTGAAATATAGTATGATTCTGTCTGGCTGATCTATTCGCTCGTATTCTTCGTATTTCGGATTGGGACTAAGTGGGCAGAGGGCAGGCGCGCTATAACCAACTAGGCACAAGTCATTTGCACTCGGCCATCCAATCATCACCCCCTATCTTTCTACCGACATAGCAGCAACAACAACAACGAAACAGTTACAACAATCTGCACTGCATGTACGTGCGAATAAATGCCAAAACATAGTGGCTGGTCAGACAAATAATGTTCCAACCAATAGAATGCATGTGGATAAATGCCGTGCATAACTCATCGCTGAAACTCAAATTACAAATTACACAAGAAACACTCAACTACTCATGAGTAGTATGACAATTACAACTAAACTCAACGGCGCAGACCACGTGGAATCAGTTGTTTTCCCCTGCCTTATCTACCCATGCATCGTATATTTATTTATGATTTTTAATGGGTAATCACCAAATGTTGAGCAGTTACATTTAGCAGACAACCCTTCACTAATCATATTTACAAATAAAATCAGTTAAACTTAATATATTCGACTTTGTAATAAATTTCCATTCTAGGTTAACTCTTGGAGGATATCTATCTCGCTAGACTAGAAGTGAACACCTTCAAAAGAAAATTGACTGGTTAACGTTCTTTTCTAAATATAAAAAAGACATTTTCATAATTCTTATAGATGGAATGAGAATGTTGCTTTGATCAATTGTTCTAAGTATTCATATTACACCAATAATCATTGATTACTAAGCGTCTATGATGTTTATGAAATAGTCAATGCGAATATTCGAATACCACAGAAGATTTTATCAATATTACTGAGTTTCTTATTAGTTGTAGCACTTTCAAACCACTCACAACGAACACAAAAGACAAATTAAATACCAGTAGCAAGAATCACATTTCAATTCAGTTGCAATCATTAGCTAACTAGTGACTAACTACAGAATGTTCTTGAAGTTATAGTGGGAAATCAAAATTGATGCAGTTCAGATTTGCAATAATTGAAATGGTTATTAGTAATAATGCCAACCTTAAAAACCTGAGCTAGATTCCATAGTAGAATTGTGATTATGGAATATTAAGCAGTCTCGCAAAAATCATTACAGCCATATAATTGTTCATGGTTAATACTTGTACCAAACAATCATTTATATGAGACGAAACAAAAATCAAATAACGTGGGAATTATGTGAATCTAAAAATTCTTGATTGGAAACAATGTCATCCCACACACATTTACGAGTGTCGATCAGATTGTCGTGTCATAGAAATAATATGAAACGATCGTTTATAATTTTATTTATCAAAATGAAAAGTCCAACAAGTGAATGAAATGGGATGTATTAGTCACAATAGTGAAAAGTAGTGTCAATAAACTGAAAGTTACACGTAGAAAATACGACAGCGAACAAAAAATCTGCAATTGTATTACTGTGAGCAGTAGATGTGTACCGTAAGCATCATATGAAGATTTTCCAACATCAATTCATGATATTGATATCAACATTCTACACAACACTCATATACAATACAACAAGATGTTTCTTTGCATTTTGACAGTTTATTCAAAACATTGCGCCAGCAACATCGTTGAGTAAACGTAATATGAAAACTGTGGATTAGGGTGAAGAACGAAAACCCTGAAAACAATCTATTTTGTGTAACTCCATTAATAGATTTTATTGTATATATGACCTCAAACTAAATAATGATTATTGTTTGGCTCTTACAAATATTTTGTTTACAAATGGTTTATGTTAATTAAACCTCCTTATAATTTAGTTTACTTATTATTATCATCACAAAAACGAAACTACCTATTGCTAACTAATAGTTAATCGATTGAAATATCATGGATTCATACACCCGTTCTAACTTATCGTCATTATACATCATATGAATTGCACAGATTTCTGAAACAACATGAAATCCAAACATTCTACAAGACTGCTAACACTAATCGAGGTACATTACTTATAATAGAGGACATCATCCCCTTCACTTCTACACAGAATCGTGTGTGACTACAGGATAGATTGTGTTGATTGTGATGCTTTCTATGCTTGAGACTCTTCTGTAGATATCAAAGCTCATGCCAAAGAACACGAAGGCTACAATGAACGACCTCCTTATAAACCTGCCGAACTTGAAAAGTTGCAAGTCAAGTTATCAATGGCAGTACATGCTATCTACCACAACCATAACATCGATAATAACAATACTCAAATTAATTAAGAACGTTTTCCCAATTATAAGGAAAGACAAATAGCCGAATCACTTCACATTTTGTTTAATCCAATTGCACATAACAAAATAGCAGGCTTTCTATCCACCCAATATGGACTTTCTATCCAATCGACCACAATTACAATACATCAAATTTCATTTCATTCACGTGTACATACATACATACATACAATTTCATTCTCACATATTCACATAATGTCCTTTCACATCACACTAACATGCATGCATGCATGCATACATGTTTCACTTCAAACCACCTTGACCCAAATGACTCCATTTCATATGACACGATCAAACTCGCATTTTGATTGTACTAACTTGTTTTGATTCTGATTTGTTCCATTGTGTCATTTTATCTTGTATCAATTGAATTTGGATATTCATTTCTCTGAAGAAGCGACTTGCACTATGCCACGAAACGTCAGAAATGTTAATTTCTAATCATTGCAATTTTACAAATATGCATATCACTCATTTTATAAACAACCTATCTAATGCTCAATTTATTCGAAATTAACTAACCTTGGTGAATGTACATAGTAATCGATAAACTATATTATCCTACTGAATTTAGTCATCGAACGACTTGTGCTCTTGATTACACTTTTACCTCACTGACAATATGGGATCCTATTACATTTACAAATTCACATTTATGTATGAACATATGTAGATAAAAGGGAGAAATCGACATTGTAGTCTGAAACTTCACTAATAATTGCAAAATCAAAATACACCAAATGGTCGGGAAGAGATAAACAGTAGAAAATCTTGCTAAGCTAATGCAAAATATACAATTCAGTATGGTTAGAAATATGAACTTGCAACGTCATTTAAAGTTTTACAATTGAAAGTGACTTCTCAAGAGTGTGAAATTATATTCACACATATACATAAACACTGATTTTTTTCATAAATATCTGATGAATTCAAACGACTAATTAAGAATTAGTCACAGTGACACTGGTTAGCACATTACTGATGACTACCTAATGCTACCTGGATACAATGATATTAAATTGACAATAATATGTGATGAATAGAAACATCAGATTGCAAATCACATTTCAGTGATTAGAAGTGGGTTATATTAATTTATTAAATGCTAGAAAAATCATCACTTTCACTTTTAATTCTGTACACGTTTCAGAATAGTGTAACTTTCCCCTTTCTTTTGCGTGTATATACATGCACTTATTTGGAAACTTCGAACATTCACCGTATGTTGGATTCAACTTTTCAGATTTTAACTTTGAAACTACACATCCTTACAAATTTCGCCTACTTCCGATTAATCGTTATATTTTAGCTTTTCAAAAGTGTCTAGATAATATTTATTCAGTAAATATTTCACAGCAAGTTTTTAGTCACTGCACTGATTACAACTGCTGACTAGTACAGTTTAAAGCCCATCGAGACTGTGATTTGAGAGGATGAAATCTTGTACTGTACATTTGTGTCTATTTGATTGATTTTTCTTTGCACAGATACAAGCATTTACATTCAGAGTAGAAATCTGTTATTAAGCTTTATCTGATGTGACATTGGAAGAGATATGAATTTATCGATTCATCTTATTTCAAAATGTCACTTCTAATTCATGAAGTTCAACAGCTGATGGAATTCGTCACTTTAATCTATTTACTGACTTATTAGCTGATAAACTATTGTGAACATTGTTTGTTTCTCTTCAATTCCCCGTTGTTTATTTTCCCAAATACAATGAGGTTAAAAATTACTATTGAGGCATTCATGAACGTCAATATCTGATCGTTACACTAAATATAATACAGTCAGGTTATGTACCAAGATTGTCTTTACCACTACCTACTGCTTTTATTGTTCATTTGAAAAGTAGTTCAAAACAGTGACAGTTTTTATGACAACATTGTTTATTTATTATATGTAAATGATAATTAGCGTACAATGTAATAATTTCAGTTGGTTGAATCCAATTAGCAGATCGGATGTACTATTCAGTAATAATATCTAAATTTAGAGCAAAGAAATTGTTTATCAAATACTACTATACAAATTACAATATGAGTAATAAAATGTGCAATTTGAAATTCCATTCTGACATTCTAAATGACATACCACATTAATAAACTGTAGTCATTACTTACCCTTATTCTCTTCCTATAAATTCATTCAACAATATTTGGTGGGATTGATTATTCATAAGAACATAAGTGACAACCTTTTCAAAAATATCTTATAAGTGGTGATTGTTTTGTCTATAGGGGATTGCATCAATTTTGTTCATTATCAAGATACGTAAAAAATTGCGAATGTTTGTGACAGATCAGGCATCTTTAAGCATTCACGCATCAGTGATATAAGTTGATGGCATTCAGAATGGACTGTATTTGGAAGTGTAAACTACTGAATACTGAAGCAGTAATCAATAGTCAATCCATGATTTCAACCATGGTGAGGAAACATTTTCATATTATCGAGGAGTCGAGTACTGAAATAAAACAGCTGATAAATTTTCTCTGATTTTCAGTGTTTAGTCCGTGATATGAAACATCGATTTACAGCTTCGTAACTGTAAGATAACATTTAAACGCTGTTGACCTTACCATCAATTTGATTAGTGTTTTGATTTCGCAACTCGTTTGAAATATAAATTTGAGTAATAAATCAAACTTCAATGGCTTCCGAAATATGCATAAGAATACTGGTATCTGTGAGCGTAAAATATTTTCGAGACACTTCTATTCTCCCGAAGTTTGATGACAGATTATAACGGTTAAATGTGAATACATCTAGTTCGCAACTAGTTCTTTTATAAATGCGACGCTGTTTAGTTGATCAGAAGTAATAGAATTTATGTGTAGTCTAATATGAATATGTTTCTTCACAGTGTATCTTACTATGTATTATATAACAGTGAGTTTCATTGAATTTTGTGTATATACGCATAATTTCTGTGGGTATTACCGTTGGATATGAGTTTTGAATTCTTAAATACATTCATGAAATAAGATTTTACACATATAAATATGGTAAATTCATGAAGGTTTCGTGGAGAATTAGTTCGTTTGGGGAACAATATATTCTGGGCTGGATTCATTGGTGAGGTCGATTGTGCACTAGGTGGATGAGATGGATATTAAGACAAAGTAGGTATTAATTGCTCTGAGACTTTAACAAATACCCACATGAAGTTGATCTGTGACAAATGTGATTTACTTATGTACTCAGTATGTTTGTGATAACCACTGTTTACACAGTTTGTCTGAGTAACAATATTGAAAGTAAACGAAGCGTTCACAACTCACTTAACGTAAATCGAAGTTGATTTATTCTGTTAACTAATAAAAAAAAATAAATGATCAATATAATCTATATTTATGTGATCTTCATACATATATAGAAATAATACTCATAGTAGTTAGAAATCATACTAGTGAACAGTGGAAACAAATACTCATAAATCACACTTCATTGTGGTCAGTAGGGTGATAGCATATTGAATTTATATTAATATATATATTACTTTGTGAAACTGGTCCAATCTAATGAAACTGATTAATTGCGAATTGTATGTGTATTTGAGTAGAGTAATAGGAAATGGTTTATGTAACTTCAAAATACCTTTACACTTGTTCAACAATATACATTTTTGATCTGCGTTGAACAACTCTGAATTTGATCTAATGGTTAATCGCTCAGAAGAAAGATTGAGATTTATGGGTATGTTTATGTGATCAAGTGGTGGATGTTCACAGTAGAGGAGTATTGAACTACGATGTAAAACTAATTTAATGCCGGTTTCTAGTTTTCAGTGGCTGACTAACTCACACCGTTTTATGATATCAAATTAACAATATTCAACATATTTAAAAGTAAATCAAAATTATCAAAAAACGTGTAATTGTGCAAATACATTCATTTTCGGATAAGTAATGCAAGCTTTCGAATGAAGAAGCGATGCAGAAAATTAAACGTGAACAACTGACAGTTGTCAAATATGTAATATGTAATTTACTTAGAGTGATATATGTGTACCGATTGTAATGTAGATGTCCTGTGATTGTAAAACAAATTATTTTTGAATTGTATTGCAAACTGACTCTGAAGCCATTGATACAAGGTTCACAAAGTGTTGGTGTCTGATAGAAATTCATAACTTTCATTTGAGAATATTTATCAGAATTGATATAAATTAAGATTTTTCAATATTGAACTTACGCCTCGATTGTTCCCTTTGACGTCTCAACCGAGTGTCTATGATTTATTTTGGGTAAAAAGAATGTTTGTTTTAATCAATTCCTCATACTACCAATAACATATGTTATCACAGCTATAAGGAGTAGCAATTTATCAATCACAACTAACAAAATTCTAGTGGCAATCTACTAACAACCACTTGATTCATTGTGTTTACACATTGGATGGCAGTCGTATTGATAGTTAGGTTTTGTGATGCACTGTCTGATCGCAGATCGTTATCTACAGGAATTCGTTATTTCCTAATCCTGAAAGTCATTTCGAATTCTCGTCTATCGAAACATTACTAGATAAAATCGTATGAATGAAAATTGGATTATGTATGGTAAGAGGAATTTGTGGTTTTTGATTTCTTTCATTTATGTAGTGGATCTTCCTGTATTCATTTTGATGTTCATCTGGTTGTTCGAAGTCTGTTGAATCACCTCAAATATTATCATGCATATTGATCAGTAATTTACTCATCCCTGATAGGCACAAATAGGAATGATTACTTTGTGATATTAAAATGAATAGTGTGCTTTTCCAGTTACAATGACATGCTCCACATTTAGGAAGTAACGACTAATCAGGTGAAGTTTCAAACCAATGAAAGCATATTTTTAGCGAAATCAAAACAAGTCAACGATGTTTATACTATACATTCAATCAAAACTCTAAATGTCCTCTAAATTACAATTAATCGGCATATACACATTAGTTATCATTAGTTTTATCCTATCACTGATACTTGTTCTGATTCCTGTCAGTCTGTATAAGATTCATCGATCAACCGACTGCGAAACACTCGATCTAATACAGTATAAAATAAGTGATGTATTTGTAAAAATTGATTCTGAAAATGATTTGTAAATGGTGTTGAGTAATGGTTAAGTTGAAGTTAAATAATTCAGTAAACAACTATTCTAATTTGTGTGTACAGATATGATTTAATTTGTTACTGACAAATTGTGGGATGTCGGTCAGTGATTTGAAAAGATGGTCAACAATGTTCCTCTCAAATGCATATTGGGTCATGGATATATATTTAAAAATCTCAGAGATTCCTTGAAAACCGATCTGACAAAGTATTATTACAGTTGAATTCCAGTCAATATAAACAAGTCAACATGAGTTGTGCCTTCGTATATAACTATTACAGGTTTATAATGTAGTGGAGTTGAAATTAACCCCAATACTCAAATGGTAGAAAGGACTTTTATTTCGGGAAAATAACATTGGTCACACAGTATACTCGAAGCTCCACATATAAATTGGTGAGAAAATCATGAAGACAATTTTTCGTCTCAACCCTATTAGGAGAGTGCTCCTATAAATTCGACCATGATGACAGTGTAACCTCTTCAATTAAACTGTACGTCTCAGTGAACGCAATCTAATTTTAATCATTATAATTATTATTATTTCTATTATTATTATATTTCATGTTACCACTTGCTCACAATTTTTCAATATATACTAAATTAGGAAAGACTATAACCATCATATGATTCCATCTTCAAATGTTACTTCATTATAAAAGCTGGTCGTGTGAACAGTCACTGATTATTCGCCCAACCAACTAAGATAATGGGACTTTTGATTGTCGAGTATTCGACACATCAAGAAACTGGCATAAACAAAGACTCCACAATAAATAATAGTGTGCCAGAAATATTCATCTTAGATACATTTTCATTTACGTCGTCACAGGTAAGTGACTATTCAATGTTATACGACCTTGTAATGACGTGAATTTCACAAAAGTATGTTATGTAGTGATGATTGAAATAGATAATGATCAGTATAAAATATTTTCAAACTTACCTTCAATTTTTTTCCTAATCGCATTTTCTAAATAAAACGAATGTTCAAACGAATTACATTTAATGAGAAGATTCACATTATCTTTATAAACATTGTAATTTGCAACAACTAAACAGCATAATTTTTGATCAGATTGGTGATGACGCATGGCTGTTGTTCTCAATTCGCTTGGTTCATAGCAAATTTTAAAGTAATCGATAGATCTGTTAATCAGAACTGCGCGTTCAGTTAAATATCGTTTCATACCATTAAGAAGTATATAATAAAAACTCTTAAAGATCGAATATAATATCACTGATACATAACCAAGTAACATAATGGCATATAAATTATCACATTATGTGAATGATTTGTGCCTGGATATAGGTAAATAACAGTGTGATGGGTAGTTCATAAAAAAAAGCGATGGTTTAATAAAGACTGTAATCAGTTGTGCAGATATCTAATTGCCTGTGGTTAATCTCGAATGTCTTCAGTCCGATTTTTCATGTAACAAACAAAGCTCAAATTGTTCAGAATGTGTTATTTTTTGGGCAAAAAGTAGTCTGTGTTTCTGTCCTTCCAATATATATTTGTGGCCATTTGAAGCGCATTAGGCCGGTCATCGCAGATATATATTTTAGTGTCAAATTTGGAAATAACAAAGCTGTTTCCTACCATCAATGAAACAATGAGACTATACAGAAGATAAATTGACGACTCCTATAAAATATGCGATAACATAAACCAAGTGAACAAACTACCACAAACTATTATAAACCGCATATATAAATTCATCTTGTCACGATCATAATTACTCACCATTGTAAGGAAGGGAATGACTGAGTGCATGTTGGATTCAAAATTCTACCTGCATAGCATTTCACTCATTCACACGATTGTGTGTTTATGTTGAATAATTAATTAGTGCAAGTGGAATGATGAGATGAATACACTTAATCGGATGCGATACTTGTTAGTCTTGTTTTGCAAATAATGAACATGATGATTAGAAGATGAAAAAGTAAAATACTCGTACTTATACTTACTGGATGTTTTCTTTAGCCTTCTTCTGCTTCCTCTGCCTACAAAGTCAGAATTCAACAACAATTTGTCAATAAAACGTGGATTGAATGTGATATAGCTGTCAACATTCATCAATGACGAAATCATGAAGACGAGATAGTTGTTGTTCAGAATATCATGTTTATTTACGAATGTATTCAGGTGATTGAGATGTCGACGTATAAGTGTTTAGAACGACAATGCATGTATAAATGATTACGGTAAGTTTCACTAATGACCAACGTCATGAAGTTCTTTAAGTTGTAGAGAGAAGATGTGACTGGCGGATTTCAGACATGTCTGTATTAAGAAATTTATCACAAATGACAATAAATGATCATCACTATATATGCTAAATGAATGGAAGTGTAGAATATGCCATTGGAGCTACTCAGTTGTGCAGATATCTATTTGCCTGTGGTTAATCTCGAATGTCTTCAGTCCGATTTCATGTTAGAGTCGAAGCTCAGATTGTTCAGGATGTGTTATTTTTTTTAGGCGAAAAGTAGTCTGTGTTTCTGTCCTTCCAATATATATTTGTGGCCATTTGAAGCGCATTAGGCCGGTCATCGCAGATATATATTTTAGTGTCAAATTTGGAAATAACAAAGCTGTTTCCTACCATCAATGAAACAATGAGACTATACAGAAGATAAATTGACGACTCCTATAAAATATGCGATAACATAAACCAAGTGAACAAACTATCACAAACTTTTATCAACCTCATGCTAATATGAAATTTACAGTGTATTCCGGCAAAGACAACAGGTTCCATTTGTTGGATATAGGGATTTCTCGAAGAAATGATGGAATCTGACAAAGATTGATATTTCGAAAAGAAACTTAATGTGGACAATATCGTAATCTTCACAGTTTCTGTCCAATAAATTATGAATTTGGTCTGGTCAAATCAATTTGCTACAGGGTTGGATAATTTATAATGGTGATCAGGTGGTAAAGAACGGGACATGTATGAACACAATGGAATCATTTAAAATTACAAACAAACATATCACTTCCACAGTTTTAAGATTTTCTGAAGTCATGGTAATTCGGAGGATAAAATTTTGCCTAAAAGAAATCAGTAATAAGCCTACCGTTGAATCGGTAAGAGATACAACTATTAAAATTGTTCTTATTCCACGTTTGCCTGAAATTACACAATCATTGTTAATTTTAATCAATCGATAATGAATGCGCTATGTTGTTGACGGCTAACTGTGAACGCAATCCATTAGTGGAAGCAGCCACGAATTTTGAAATTGAATCATCTCAATTCTAATTCATCAGTTATCATCAAAATTGAAGGTAAGAGTTGTTGATCACTTCTACATATAAAATAATTCACGTGAATCAAGGATTCCTGCCGATCATCGCTCTCCAACTAATACGTACGTGGCAGATAATGTTGTGAGTATAATGACTAAATAGATTTATCAGCGTCACCAGACTTGATTTGCTTCTTCACATAGAAACATCAACAACCTCCAGTGTATAGGTCAATATATTGGAAATTCGATGGTGATAGAAGAACACTAAAAGAGTTCCCATAAATTAAATTCGTAGATCTTAATGCATAATTGGTTAGGACTAATCTGCATGTTTTCAATTGTTACTGTATAATTCAAGTGTCGCATGCATTTATTTTGACCCCAAATTAAGCAGGTATATGCGTCAAATGAATTAATGCAACATTTAGAAATAAAGTTTGAAAGGCACTTCTCCACCAGATAAGACTCATGAGACACAACAGATTTGTAAACTCATGCAATTCTTTCATTTATTCACTAGTATTCACATAGTAACCTATTGTCAAACCAAGTAAAATAATAACAACATCCTCGAAAAGCATGGACTTCACAGAAATGAATAACTAATAAATAATAATGCAGTGTCAAACAACATGTTTTAATGAAATCATTTGTTTAAGAAAGAAATATTGGGAGAGCCTGCGACACATATTCACATTCAATGTAACACAACGACTAATTATCTGCGGTTTATGATTTGCAAGAAATAATGTTGGGAAAGAACATTTGAATATTACTGCTTGAAATTAGACTATAAAGAATTAAACGATGATTCAAAGCCAGTCAGTTTGTGCATTAACATTGTGTGTTAATGAGAACATCGGAAGTGTTCAGTTTATTGTGCTTTTCAATACTCGCTCAGTACTCGGAAATGTCGAAGAGAGATTTGTGAGAGTCGTTTTCCATTCAATTTTTGTTTGAAGATTATTGTCTAAAGAAATCATATTACGACCAGTTATTCATGGAAACTGAACTCTGAACAACAACAAACGTGTTATTGTGGTCACTTATTTACATTTTCGTGCATTCTAACATAAGTTACAAATTGAAAGCACTGCAAACATGCAATGAAAATGCATCATCCTGATGTATTATATAGTACTTACAAATGTCCATTGGGAGTAATAATTTTCATAGTTGTGTGTTAACAGCGATAATGTGCCAACCAGTGTACACATTAGTTAGATGGATCACTTTTCATCAATGACAACTGATAACTTAATTATTTTGGGACATATGTAACTGTGCTCCATTGGCATGTTCTGTAATAATGTCAATGTAATGCTGGATTATCGATTTCTGGTAAGAAGACGAATGAGTGAACTAACACAGAGTTAGCTTCACTCAATTGTGGATTTGTAGGATTATCATTTGTATGTGTGTGCGTGTGAGTGTATGATGAAATAAGTTCGAAAATGTCTACATGAGACACATTGTGCGAAATGTAGTCGTAGTTGTGACGGAACTCATTATCAGTAGATCTGGTAATTGTACAATATAATTTTGATAATAATAACAATAGTAATGATATTCTTATTCATTAAACCAATAATCAGTGATCAGTGATATATTAATAGGAAAATATGCATGATTCACAAAATTACCTATAGCCGAGTTCTTCACTTTTCCTGCTGAATTGAATAAATTGAAAGTGAATACGCACTAATTTGTACATGGTTTATAAATCATTGAATTATTCATCAAAATTATTTCCCATCTGATTAATTAACACTGAAATGCATTTGAAATACGTTATTGACATGGAAAGTCTTAATGCTTATCTTCAACTGGTGGATTAGTTAATTTTTTTCTAAAGATCCCTCTGTCGAGTTCATCACATCAGTTTGCGTTGGTGCAGTCCTTTCATAATCTCGAAATCGATCTCACTACTGACGATGTTACCATCATAGTTAGAAAGCATTCCCTGTATTCAGAATACTAGCATTGCTCCATCGTGTCTTAACGACGAATAAGAATGCTTCACACTAAAAATTTTTTATCACACTGGATTTTACATAACCTCATTTACACACAATATTTACTGAAACATTCATCGTAATATATCGTGTGATGATTATGTTATCAGATAATTTTGAATGATCTATTGAATGCGTTGATTAGCCTAATTGATCATATTTTCAATATTGGTCATATTGAATGTGTGGATGTTACTCATCATCAACTTCAGACACAAACTGATAGGGCGATTGTCACAGCCTAAATATTTCCAATTGTACTGAATGATCCTGTTCAAATTCACTTCTATTCAGAAGATTCATGTTACTTATCAGTTTATTAATGTACAAACTTACTTTGATTTGTGCGTCCATTTTGATTTTGATCGACATCTAACACTGAAATTAATTTACAAATTATCACAATTCTGACGAATGAACATGAGTTAAAAGTGAATTCACTTGCGAAATCTTGTGGGATATTTTATATGATAGTCATATCACACTATCATTCAAATTCACCACAAGTGCAGATAGTCATCACTTCAACATAACCGATCATCTCAACACTCTCAACCAGATGAAAAATTGATCTCAGTTAATGAAATGAAAAGTGAAGCAATGATGATGACGATTATGATGAGAATAATAGTTTGAGGTGGTGTTAAATACACGATGTCATAGGAAGCTAACTTGTTATTCAGAGGTGTGTCAAAATCACAACGAAATTAGAATAACCCAAAGATTGAAGTCATAACATTTCACATGTGATCATGCATCACAAAGTGGCATAAATTCCATTGACCCAGTGACAACGTGAGACAACTGCGATTCAATGTCATTATCTATTCACCAAAAATTTCATGAACTGATCAATGCTTGAATTTCAATAGCTACTGTTTATCCTACCGTAAAAGAAGTCTAGTCAGCATGTTGATCGAGTGATCGCTGAGATTGTGTTCTACATACTTAATCGAGAAGGAAGTGAAAATCATTCATGGTATATCAGTGTGGACATAATAGACATTGGTTATTCAGTGAATCCCGATGTTACCTTTCGAATAATGACTAGATATAATGACTCTATACCTCTACCTCATGATGTAGTGTTGATTATTCGTCGGATGAGGCCGAAGTTGGCTGGTTGTACCAATGAATTTCCGGTTCGTCTGGCACCATCATTGTAATCCAATTCTTCCTACCTATTTTATTATTTCCATTATTTATTTCAGTAACGTGTCGAAAATCTCCACAGTCCACACTGTTTGTTAGACTTATTGTAATTATAAACATCCTCCTCCATCGTTCACTTCTACTTCTATTTTCTCACGATTGCATTTCAATTGTTTAGCCTAGTCTAATTATTCCGAACAATATTCACTAAATTGTCTTACTCTCCACCACACATCAATCCAACATTCTATGTCATTGTAATCGCTCACATCAACTTAAAGCATTATTATTATCGTCAGTGGAGATTGGTGTTTAGTTTGTTGCTTGTATTCGTTGAGTATGAATGTTGGTTTGTACCCACAGAAAACAAGTGATCACCAAGCAATATGTGTTCTATCCATATATGAGATGTCACAGTAGTGTGCATCCACAGTCTCGTCAGGTTTTGTATTCCAGGGCCTTCACAATGGTGAAAGCGAAACCATCTTCACCAATGGGCTGGCGTCCAATGATATGTCCATATTAGAATGAAACAACTCCCCACACTTCCACATGATTCTCATAATAATAATAATAATAATAATAATAATAATTATTATTATTATTATTATTATTATTATTATTATTATGAACATAATCGTCATCATGATCACTTCACTTCTCATTTTGTTAATTGCAATGAAAATCAATTTTCGTCATCCAGTCCACTGTAAATACTAACATTTACACAATGTTTCTTCAACTTCCGACTTTGTCATGACCAATCATTGCACTCTTACTCATTAATCCCATTCATCTATAAATTCATCTTGTCACGATCATAATTACTCACCATTGTAAGGAAGGGAATGACTGAGTGCATGTTGGATTCAAAATTCTACCTGCATAGCATTTCACTCATTCACACGATTGTGTGTTTATGTTGAATAATTAATTAGTGCAAGTGGAATGATGAGATGAATACACTTAATCGAATGCGATATTTGTTAGTCTTGTTTTGCAAATAATGAACATGATGATTAGAAGATGAAAAAGTAAGATACTCGTAATTATGCTTACTACGTGTTGCGTTAGACATTTTTCTGCGTCCTCTGCCTGCATAATAAAAGTCAGAATTCAACAACAATTTATCAATATAACGTGGATTGAATGTGATGTAGCTTTTAACATTCATCAATGGCTAAGAATTAATTGTTTGTTCAGATTGTCCTAAAGTGACTTTCGTAGTCGAGTCATGTGTATCTACATATTTGCAATTTTTTCCTGGATTAATCAGTTTTTTTTTCTTCCATAATAATCATAGTTAACCTACGAACAATAATATTTAATTACATAGATTTTCTCAACTTATTGCGTTGTTTCAGCAAATTTATCGCATATTCATTAAAACATATAAAAGTTAAAATTTTTCACTTACCATCTAAGAAATGTATCATCACCAATAATAGTAAACATAAAAATAAATATCGTTTCATCGGTATTCACTGTCTATATTCGTGATGTATTTTCGCATACAAATATGTTGCTTATATATTGTTACATTCGCACATTGTAACCAATAGTTGATGTTGCTGATATCGTCATGATAAAAAGTAAACTAAAAAATAAGGAGGTTTAATTAACATAAACCATTTGTAAACAAAATATTTGTAAGAGCCAAACAATAATCATTATTTAGTTTGAGGTCATATATACAATAAAATCTATTAATGGAGTTACACAAAATAGATTGTTTTCAGGGTTTTCGTTCTTCACCCTAATCCACAGTTTTCATATTACGCTTACTCAACGATGTTGCTGGCGCAATGTTTTGATTTAACCGTCAAAATGCAAAGAAACATCTAGTTGAATTGTATATGTATATGCCATCCAGCGTTCTTCATATTTTATCATTGGTATCCAGCAACAATCAATCTCTAGTGGATTCAACTAAAAAT
>CM046065.1:10569020-10612795 GCA_025215515.1 Schistosoma japonicum | reverse complement strand
CCTGGAATTGAAGAACGAATTCAGTGGGACTCGATAAATCACTTTCAATGCTGAATTAATGTCAACTCGATGGCCTGTGGCGACTAAATTTGCTAGAATGGAGCTTCTTATCGTCGTTGTCGAAACCATGCTGGATGATGCTCCAAAACGCGAATGTAAATTTCTCTTGTCGTATAACTAATATGACTGACTCCACATGAGACGTTAAAATGATAAATACACATTGAAGTGACGGATATTGGCAATATACACATAATCCGTGACTTCATTATAGGTTGAGAGTGGATCGAGCATAATAATCAGATAGCATTAAATATTCTTTCAAATGCATTGTCTAACCATCTTAAAACGATTTCACTAATTATATCGCCTGCAAGATTGCAATTTCAAAAATATGAATTACTTCGAAGCAAATGATAGATTTACTTTCGATCTGTTGTCAGATGTAGGCTTTTGTAACGACTTCCCATGATATACACTTTTGCCTGCATTCATGAAGTATTCCTGATGATAACTAAATGCATTGTAAGTGATTATTGCACAGTGACCTCGAGGTTATGAGATTCTTAGTTGTTCAATGTTCATTGCATTCAAAATTCATGTCCATTTACATAAAATATGCAGGAATTTCTCGTTCTACAGATACTATCGAACGACATCAATGTCAGCTCAAACATGGTGCTGAATGTAATGATGACATTTACATCGTGTATATTAACCTCAATTTAATTCATCTCATGTTTTGTCTTCTGTCGATTGGTGGTTAAATGTTACCTATTTGTGTTCAAATATTATTTCATATCAATCTCCATTATGTCACACGACAACTGGATTGACTACCAAATTGGACACATGAGATGATTTTGTTATTTGACAGAGATTTATCTGAAACATTGATAACCTTTTACACGTGAGAGCATGATTGATGTGCTGAATAGAAATTAACAATGAATTGTGATTGATTTTGATTGTGGCTGTCGAGTGAAACTCAGGACGCATGTTTTGATCTATTTAGGATTAGTCAACTGGATGTACCTATATCCGAATGTTGATGTTCACATCAGGTACTGAAACTCAGTTCGTTTCATGTAGAAAGGATATGGGTTCACTACTAGGAGACTAAATTTAGACAACCACACATGTGTCTTAGGTGCGTATACATAATTACAATGTATTTAGCATTTTTCGTTGATTTGTAATTGACTGATATTGATCAGTCAATATTTGCCTCATTTCGTATCTAATTTTGAGGACAGTTTTCAAGGTCTTTAAGTTTTTTCTCAATTACTTAAGCAAATATATATCCCTTCATTTGTCTTAATTGTCCCTTAATTTGTCATCATCAGTGATTTTCGGAATTTCTGCATCGACTAATCCTTCTTTGGTCCATTTGTATTTTATTTCATTAACACAGTTGAGATGATAGTTACACTTAGAGGAAGAGAATTCAGCAAGTCTTTCTTTATTTTCTATCCGGATGACGGTGTAATTGTTAAATATTGTGTGAGGCTTACCTACATTACACGTATTTTCACCAATATTCTCATTCACTAGGCCATAATTGCATATTAATCTTCACCGTTAGAGATCTGCGACTTTTAGAAAACGGGTAAAGTAGAATCTGTTGTTTTTTTCTGCATTGTCTTCTTTTTCAACATATACCTATTTATAAATGTTAATACGCAGGGAAAATATATTGAGCAGTTAAGCTTATTAACTAACCCCTTTTAAATGATATTTACAAATAAAATCAGTTAAATATCAGTTAAATATATTCGACTTTTGACTAAATTTCCATTCTAGGTTAACACTTGAAGGATTTTTATCTCGCTAGAGTAGAAGTGATCACTTCGAAGAGATGATTGAATATTCGCCTTTTGACTATGTAACATTTGTCGTTGTGGACTATTCCGAATCAATTTATCTTTGCTGCTTTAATTTACACTACTGATAATAATTAAGTAACTTGCTTGATGAACGACATTTAAAACGACTAGAAACCACAATGTTGATGACCAGTCTCAAATTGGACTCCATTCCACTTGCAAGTCACAACACAACTTAAATATTGCTTGTGAATAATCGCTATTTTGAGGCCATCCAATCAGGATACACATATAGAAAAACAGTGACTGACCAGCTTCAGTTCATAACAAATCAACTGGAAGATTCAAGTTCATACTAATACAGCGAAAACGATATTTAAACTACTACGCATTAATTTTCAGGGAATCAATGAAACGAGAGATATCAGCCTGAAGATTGGTTCGTATTTATAAGCGAAATGAATACTGTCGACATACTTTTGTGCTGTCTAAAAGAGAAGGTGTTTGTGGTGTGTTTGCAGAGTGTAGGATTGTTGCGTAGAACAGTACATTGTGAGTTTTGTGAACCGAAAGAGATGGAAATATGTAAGACATGTGTATGAGATGGTTGCGATTCGTATATAAGTACTGATGGTGTGGTAAATGTGTTAAAACAGACTCATTTTTCATGGTCCTAGACTCACCTTAAAATAATGATGTTGTTAATGGCCTACTGACTTTTGGGCTATACAGTATCTAGTTCAACTGGTTTAATGGAAGTTGGTAAATTGACTGTGGTGCAGTAATATAGCTATCGTCGGGGAATGCTTAAGAAAATAATAATGGGTTTGAAGCCGAAATTTAGAGGATCTTGTAAAATTGTTGGAATGGATAAATATTCGGTATGAAAAGTAAATATAACAGGGTAAGAAGTGTACAGGAGGAATTGGTAACTACCAATGCATACTAAATGTGACAGCTACAGGTCTTCGATGTACAGGACAGGATTAACTGTAAAGATCTAATTCTAAAGTTAGTGAGATCATACAAAACGTAAGCTAGTGTCAATAATAAGTAAAATAGTCCTTCCAGGAACGACAATATATACAGATAAATTGGTTAGTGTGCAGTATATTCAAATTTCTTACTCATTTTGTTTACGTTGATCATGTCGGAGTCAACAAGAAGTGAGTCTGGATCCAGTGACGCGTTCATGCCAATAGCACAGAGTCATCGTGGTCACACACCTGAGAAGTGCTAGTGTTTATACAATGGTTTCAGGTGTCAGCGTTATTTAATAATATCAATAAATTTTTCTACCTTAGATTTCTTGATTTTATAGAAGCAGCACCATTCCAAAGCTACAGACTATTTAGTAACCATGAGAAATCTTCGTATTCTGTATTAAATACAAATGTCACCTCCACCTGTAATATACACGCATTTCCATGCGATGTATATACTAGCAGTCTGGTAGAGGTATTTAAAAACATTCAACACATAAGAATATATACTAAATATTCATATATTCATAGTGATTATTCATTAAAATGGAAATATCAACATTAATAAAAATAAAATTAAATGATGTCATATGTACACTGGGGTAGGATTCACATTAACTTACATAAATATGATGATAATTTTCAATTATAGTTACAAAAGTCGAAAAAGCTTGATTAAATGAACAATTGCATTAATATTGTACATGTTGAGTTTGTCCTCGACATCAAAATATCATTCTCATTCAACTGCTTACGACATATTCGATATATCATATATATATATGAGGTAGATGAAATTCAGAAATCAGCAGAAATTATCTTTCAATATCTATAGATTGTTCACTAGTTAAATATCTTGCAAATATTTCATAGGCACACATTTACTCGTTCACGACCGATCCAAAGAATAGTTAAAACACAGTTCCAAAACAACAGTGAATTTAAAGATCACGACTCATGGAAATTGTGGATAACTGACGTTGAAAACTCTTATAAGATCTCGAAGACCAAGTGATGATATGGATATCAACATTCTACACAACACTCATATACAATACAACAAGATGTTTCTTTGCATTTTGACAGTTTATTCAAAACATTGCGCCAGCATCATCGTTGAGTAAGCGTAATATGAAAACTGTGGATTAGGGTGAAGAACGAAAACCCTGAATACAATCTATTTTGTGTAACTCCATTAATAGATTTTATTGTATATATGACCTCAAACTAAATAATGATTATTGTTTGGCTCTTACAAATATTTTGTTTACAAATGGTTTATGTTAATTAAACCTCCCTATAATTTAGTTTACTTATTATTATCATCACAAAAACGAAACTACCTATTGCTAACTAATAGTTAATCGATTGAAATATCATGGATTCATACACCCGTTCTAACTTATCGTCATTATACATCATATGAATTGCACAGATTTCTGAAACAACATGAAATCCAAACATTCTACAAGACTGCTAACACTAATCGAGGTACATTACTTATAATAGAGGACATCATCCCCTTCACTTCTACACAGAATCGTGTGTGTCTACAGGATAGATTGTGTTGATTGTGATGCTTTCTATGCTTGAGACTCTTCTGTAGATATCAAAGCTCATGCCAAAGAACACGAAGGCTACAATGAACGACCTCCTTATAATCCTGCCGAACTTGAAAAGTTGCAAGTCAAGTTATCAATGGCAGTACATGCTATCTATCACAACCATAAAATCGATAATAACAATACTCGAATTAATTAAGAACGTTTTCCCAATTATAAGGAAAGACAAATAGCCGAATCACTTCACATTTTGTTTAATCCAATTGCACTTAACAAAATGGCAGGCTTTCTATCCACCCAATATGGACTTTCTATCTAATCGACCACAATTATAATACATCAAATTTCATTTCATTCACGTGTACATACATACATACATACAATTTCATTCTCACATATTCTCATACTATCCATTCACATCACACTAACATGCATGCATGCATGCATACATGTTTCACTTCAAACCACCTTGACCCAAATGACTCCATTTCATATGACACGATCAAACTCGCATTTTGATTGTACTAACTTGTTTTGATTCTGATTTGTTCCATTGTGTCATTTTATCTTGTATCAATTGAATTCGGATATTCATTTCTCTGAAGAAGCGAATTGCACTATGCCACGAAACGTCAGAAATGTTAATTTCTAATCATTGCAATTTTACAAATATGCATATCACTCATTTTATAAACAACCTATCTAATGCTCAATTTATTCGAAATTAACTAACCTTGGTGATTGTACATAGTAATCGATAAACTATATTATCCTACTGAATTTAGTCATCGAACGACTTGTGCTCTTGATTACACTTTTACCTCACTGACAATATGGGATCCTATCACATTTACAAATTCACATTTATGTATGAACATATGTAGATAAAAGGGAGAAATCGACATTGTAGTCTGAAACTTCACTAATAATTGCAAAATCAAAATACACCAAATGGTCGGGAAGAGATAAACAGTAGAAAATCTTGCTCAGCTAATGCAAAATATACAATTCAATATGGTTAGAAATATGAACTTGCAACGTCATTTAAAGTTTTACAATTGAAAGTGACTTCTCAAGAGTGTGAAATTATATTCACACATATACATAAACACTGACTTTTTCATAAATATCTGATGAATTCAAACGACTAATTAAGAATTAGTCACAGTGACACTGGTTAGCACATTACTGATGACTACCTAGTGCTACCTAGATTCAATAATGTTAAATTGACAATAATATGTCATGAATAGAAACATCAGATTGTAAATCACATTGAAATGATCAGAAGTATCAATTGGTTTATTGATCTTTGCGAACGGTTTCAAAGTGAGCTCTAATTTCTTAACAGCAACACAGATTTGTTAAAATCCAATCATAATAATTGTACTTTGTATCTCTAATGAATTTTGTCACGGATCGGGCAGTTAATAAAATACATAAACTCTTTGTTCAATGTATACTCATGCGACATTCTATATAATATTGGTGTATTGAAACATCTCAAATGGACTAAGTAGGTTTGAAGTACCGATTGCAGACCAACTGTCATGTCATCAGCATATCATCAGATGAAGCGTATGAATTGAATACATTAGGTAAGTAAAATATACGTGCAAAAGCAAAGTGTTGACAAATTCTATCTATAGTCTCAAGAAGTAACTTTATTTTTCACTTCTGTTGACTAGTTATTTGCACTATTTCTCGTCACCTGCTTACTTATTATCTTCTATCAAAGCAAAATGTTTAAAAATAAATATCACCTTAATAACTAAAATATGTTGATAACTTAATTTCACTCTAACTACACACTACATAATGTTGGTTGCTATGTGGAAACAGGGGGTCAATTAGGCTAGATTATTTTCTTATTTGGCAAGCATTCTCTTGATTATTGACACTTTTAAGGTGAATTCAGTAAGATCATGCTCTTAATGTGTGGTTATATTTTTTACAGATTAACATAGAATAAGTTATACTCCTGTTAATATAAAGTTGATTATCTTCAAAACAGTTTTCTATATTTGCTGTATTTTCTCTTGGGTGTGATAAACGTGTGGGTTCTTATTAGCTTGATACGGTCCGCGATACTGTACAGCTAAATTATCTAGGGTAGTCAGTTTGTATGTCTGTTCCCCCACCCCAAAACCACCACAGCCGATGTTCGGTACAATTAAAGTGAATCGTTATCTCTGATACTTGTACTAAAAGCGGACTCCACGATTTGTTCTTTCTAAACCCACAGCTACTCCGAAAGCCTAGACTCGTAGGAACATTATATTGTGGTGTAAAATAGTGTATTTATATATCAGACGAGACTAGCAAACAGCATTTACATATATCACATTTGAAATTGAATAAATTGATGATAGTCTACAAATCAATCTTACAATAAAATCATTGAAACACCTTTCGCTTGATTAAATGAACGATTGTATTTCTGTGGATTTGGAATCTCCAACACCTCCCCTCGTTAATTGCCGATTGTTTTAGGATTCACTTGTAATCACACCGTCTCCTGCCGGCATCATTTGAACTTTCTTCTTGGTAGTAAATTTAATTTATAGGTTATATCTATTTGTCTATTTTTGTAATTGGGCAAATTAAAATTATCTAATAAAATTTTCATGAATGGGCAAAACCTGACGAAATGCCATGCTCTGTATTTCCAACATGAAGAGGGAGGAATTTTCATTGATCGGGAAGGAAGACTACGTTTGTTTGTTGAATGTGATGGATGCACAGGTGCAGTTGGGTGTTGTTTACGATGGAGTGCATGAACTGAGCCATTGTCCTTCAGATTGAACGAATGTTGTATCCCGTTTTATATTCATCAGTCTTTGATATTCCCTTGTACTTTCTTTCAGTGTCAGTTTCGGGTCTTACTCCAGAAGATTCAACAGTTTCATTCTAATGTCAGGGAATTTGGATGATTTAAGACTGCAAATGAATATCAATGATTCAAATTGGTCATCCGTCGTTGATTTCAATTTGAATCGCTCCAATCCTCTATTCACAATAACGACATGAGTTTGAAAATCATCCGTTTCATTCATAATTAACATAAGGCAACGGTATCGAGTATTAAACAAGGAACTAACTTAACGCCTTCATCATTATATGAAGTGCACAGGTTTAAAATAAATTGGAATGCAAAATTTCTACAAGTCAGTCAACACTATTCGATGTACAATAGTTAAAACAAAAAGGACATTATCGCCTTCACATTTTACAGAATTTTGGAAAGGTCTCGTATGCTGTTAAGAAATTAGAGCTCACTTTGAAACCGTTCGCAAAGATCAATAAACCAATTGATACTTCTGATCATTTCAATGTGATTTACAATCTGATGTTTCTATTCATGACATATTATTGTCAATTTAACATTATTGAATCTAGGTAGCACTAGGTAGTCATCAGTAATGTGCTAACCAGTGTCACTGTGACTAATTCTTAATTAGTCGTTTGAATTCATCAGATATTTATGAAAAAGTCAGTGTTTATGTATATGTGTGAATATAATTTCACACTCTTGAGAAGTCACTTTCAATTGTAAAACTTTAAATGACGTTGCAAGTTCATATTTCTAACCATATTGAATTGTATATTTTGCATTAGCTGAGCAAGATTTTCTACTGTTTATCTCTTCCCGACCATTTGGTGTATTTTGATTTTGCAATTATTAGTGAAGTTTCAGACTACAATGTCGATTTCTCCCTTTTATCTACATATGTTCATACATAAATGTGAATTTGTAAATGTGATAGGATCCCATATTGTCAGTGAGGTAAAAGTGTAATCAAGAGCACAAGTCGTTCGATGACTAAATTCAGTAGGATAATATAGTTTATCGATTACTATGTACAATCACCAAGGTTAGTTAATTTCGAATAAATTGAGCATTAGATAGGTTGTTTATAAAATGAGTGATATGCATATTTGTAAAATTGCAATGATTAGAAATTAACATTTCTGACGTTTCGTGGCATAGTGCAATTCGCTTCTTCAGAGAAATGAATATCCGAATTCAATTGATACAAGATAAAATGACACAATGGAACAAATCAGAATCAAAACAAGTTAGTACAATCAAAATGCGAGTTTGATCGTGTCATATGAAATGGAGTCATTTGGGTCAAGGTGGTTTGAAGTGAAACATGTATGCATGCATGCATGCATGTTAGTGTGATGTGAATTGACATTATGTGAATATGTGAGAATGAAATTGTATGTATGTATGTATGTACACGTGAATGAAATGAAATTTGATGTATTATAATTGTGGTCGATTAGATAGAAAGTCCATATTGGGTGGATAGAAAGCCTGCCATTTTGTTAAGTGCAATTGGATTAAACAAAATGTGAAGTGATTCGGCTATTTGTCTTTCCTTATAATTGGGAAAACGTTCTTAATTAATTCGAGTATTGTTATTATCGATTTTATGGTTGTGATAGATAGCATGTACTGCCATTGATAACTTGACTTGCAACTTTTCAAGTTCGGCAGGATTTTTTTTTATTCTCTACGATGTTTTGTTATTTGGTTTTTTTGTGCTACTGTTTTTCTTTGTTTGATTTTTCTGCTTTGAATTACGTGTGCGTTCCTTAATCGATAGCATTTTTTATGTATATTCGGATTTATTCACATTAATACTGTTTCGGATACTTCATCTGTTTTGAGTTATAGTAGGTTATCGTAATTTCGTAGGTGTTTTATTGCTTCCTAATGAGCTCTAGTCATGATTTTGGATTGTGTGGTTAGGAAAATATGAATTTGTTTGGCTATATTGACTAGATTTGATTTGAACCAGCCCTGTTTGTCTTCACTTACTGACTTTAGATCAGATAATTGATGGTAAAGATTTTCAAATTGAACTTCTGTGTCAATTCTATTGTTATATTTTCGGAGAATTTGATATTTAAAACCAAATGAAAAGGCTTCGGACTGTATTTTATTAAGCTTCATATTGGATAAAATATATACATATCCTTCTGTGTTATTAGGGTATTCTTCGGTTATTTATTCTTTTGTTAGAGATTTGGGTTAAGTTTTGTAGAACTTTTGGGTTGTTTTCAGTTGTACTGTCTGAAGGAAATTAATGAAATTTATTTTAAAGACTACATTCAGTTATTCCATGAGTTTGTCAAATTGAACAGCGGTTAATCTTAATCGTTGATTACGTTTTTGGTAGATTCAATATGAGATATTGTTATGCGACGAAGATTTCTGTTTGAAGGAGGAAGTTTGATAGATCTGAGAAACTACTGAGTAAACCAATATTTGAGTTAAATAATACGAACTTTGTAACCAATGTGTTTCACATGACTGAAGACTAGTCGAATGAGAAGGTAGACAATTTCCAAGTGACATTTAAAACACGGTGAACGATTTCAAGCATATGCATACACGGAATATTCGTTCGTATATAGCTTGCCTAACACTTAACATATTTATTTAGATATCGAAAATGGAAGAGTTGAATAAGTTAGTCAAAACATTTGTTCAAATTGGCAGTAACATGCAATAGATAAAGCAAACACCAAGAAACCAGAGACTAATACAACACTACAATTGAAGTTAGCAAAGTAACTGGAGCAATATATAATCAGGCAAATATGTTTGGAAAAATAAGATGCGTAAAATTATTTCAAGTATTCAGATTATTCACTAAACGAGTTCTGTCTGTGCAGGGAGTATGTAAAGCCAAATGTATGAAAATATGAACAAAGATTCAGAAAAGCAAAATATGAGTAAGGAGAAAAAGACAAAGAAAGAATAAATGAAACGAAAAGAACTACAAAGGAAAGGGACAGAAAATCATATATGAAACATTTCATTATAATTAAAAGGTATTATGTCATTGATAATATATAATGGTCAAGTGTAATTTTTACATTAGACTGTGATCTACATTGAAGAAGTGCCGAGAGCTTCAAGTAAACCAAATATCGAAACAATATACCATTTTATAAGTTAACAATGTCGCTATGATAATAAATTTAATTCCAATCGATTGTCCTTTTCCTTTCCTTCTTCTGTCTCCAATGGTAATCAAGATTATACGATCATTAATAATACTGAGATATTTATTTATATGATGATGATGATGATGATGAAATTTGGGCTCTGACATATTATTCACATGTGTAGGAATTACAGTAATGTGGGTCAGATTATTACGGCTATATATGTAGGATAGATGCATGGAAATGCTATTGATTCGCTAGTTGATTTAGTTGAGTAAATGTATGCCTATGAGATATATATGCAAGACATCTAACTCGTGAACAAACTAAGTAAATTGAGTGATGATTCCGCCTGTATTCTAAAAATCATAAGATAATTATTCAATTTCACATTTTACTTGCAACCTCAGAATAATCCAATTAAAATGATAAGTTCATGAATAGTTTTCGTTACATAGTGTGTTGGCGTTTACTTTGTCGACTGAATGTGCTTGTTGTGGGCATCACAAGTAGGCTTGTTAATTAAAGTTTAGTCACTGCTTTCCATATAGTTGTCAAAAGAATATTAAAAATGTAATTAAAACGCAAACAAACAAACTTTGTGAAATAAGAATACGGTCTAAATAAAGAGATCAATTCACACTGAGATCATGTTTGAAACTGACGTTCAATTTCCACATCAGGAGGAAATAGGATTTGGATTTGATAAAAAAATTGGTGTGACAGAGACAACCATTACAATTAGGAAGCATCTAAAACATCAGCAATGTCCACAACATATCAGGGAAATCAACATAACATCTTTTCATATCGAAAGTGGATTTTAAGATCTCATATACTAGGAATGGTGAATAACTGCCATTCTCTACACTTATAAGTTGTCAAAAAAAGATTCATGATATTGATATCAACATTCTACACAACACTCATATACAATACAACAAGATGTTTCTTTGCATTTTGACAGTTTATTCAAAACATTGCGCCAGCATCATCGTTGAGTAAGCGTAATATGAAAACTGTGGATTAGGGTGAAGAACGAAAACCCTGAATACAATCTATTTTGTGTAACTCCATTAATAGATTTTATTGTATATATGACCTCAAACTAAATAATGATTATTGTTTGGCTCTTACAAATATTTTGTTTACAAATGGTTTATGTTAATTAAACCTCCCTATAATTTAGTTTACTTATTATTATCATCACAAAAACGAAACTACCTATTGCTAACTAATAGTTAATCGATTGAAATATCATGGATTCATACACCCGTTCTAACTTATCGTCATTATACATCATATGAATTGCACAGATTTCTGAAACAACATGAAATCCAAACATTCTACAAGACTGCTAACACTAATCGAGGTACATTACTTATAATAGAGGACATCATCCCCTTCACTTCTACACAGAATCGTGTGTGTCTACAGGATAGATTGTGTTGATTGTGATGCTTTCTATGCTTGAGACTCTTCTGTAGATATCAAAGCTCATGCCAAAGAACACGAAGGCTACAATGAACGACCTCCTTATAATCCTGCCGAACTTGAAAAGTTGCAAGTCAAGTTATCAATGGCAGTACATGCTATCTACCACAACCATAAAATCGATAATAACAATACTCGAATTAATTAAGAACGTTTTCCCAATTATAAGGAAAGACAAATAGCCGAATCACTTCACATTTTGTTTAATCCAATTGCACTTAACAAAATGGCAGGCTTTCTATCCACCCAATATGGACTTTCTATCCAATCGACCACAATTATAATACATCAAATTTCATTTCATTCACGTGTACATACATACATACATACAATTTCATTCTCACATATTCTCATACTATCCATTCACATCACACTAACATGCATGCATGCATGCATACATGTTTCACTTCAAACCACCTTGACCCAAATGACTCCATTTCATATGACACGATCAAACTCGCATTTTGATTGTACTAACTTGTTTTGATTCTGATTTGTTCCATTGTGTCATTTTATCTTGTATCAATTGAATTCGGATATTCATTTCTCTGAAGAAGCGAATTGCACTATGCCACGAAACGTCAGAAATGTTAATTTCTAATCATTGCAATTTTACAAATATGCATATCACTCATTTTATAAACAACCTATCTAATGCTCAATTTATTCGAAATTAACTAACCTTGGTGATTGTACATAGTAATCGATAAACTATATTATCCTACTGAAATTAGTCATCAAACGACTTGTGCTCTTGATTACACTTCTACCTCACTGACAATATGGGATCCTATCACATTTACAAATTCACATTTATGTATGAACATATGTAGATAAAAGGGAGAAATCGACATTGTGGTCTGAAACTTCACTAATAATTGCAAAATCAAAATACACCAAATGGTCGGGAAGAGATAAACAGTAGAAAATCTTGCTAAGCTAATGCAAAATATACAATTCAGTATGGTTAGAAATATGAACTTGCAACGTCATTTAAAGTTTTACAATTGAAAGTGACTTCTCAAGAGTGTGAAATTATATTCACACATATACATAAACACTGACTTTTTCATAAATATCTGATGAATTCAAACGACTAATTAAGAATTAGTCACAGTGACACTGGTTAGCACATTACTGATGACTACCTAGTGCTACCTGGATTCAATGATGTTAAATTGACAATAATATGTCATGAATAGAAACATCAGATTGTAAATCACATTGAAATGATCAGAAGTATCAATTGGTTTATTGATCTTTGCGAACGGTTTCAAAGTGAGCTCTAATTTCTTAACAGCAACACAGATTTGTTAAAATCCAACCATAATAATTGTACTTTGTATCTCTAATGAATTTTGTCACGGATCGGGCAGTTAATAAAATACATAAACTCTTTGTTCAATGTATACTCATGCGACATTCTATATAATATTGGTGTATTGAAACATCTCAAATGGACTAAGTAGGTTTGAAGTACCGATTGCAGACCAACTGTCATGTCATCAGCATATCATCAGATGAAGCGTATGAATTGAATACATTAGGTAAGTAAAATATACGTGCAAAAGCAAAGTGTTGACAAATTCTATCTATAGTCTCAAGAAGTAACTTTATTTTTTACTTCTGTTGACTAGTTATTTGCACTATTTCTCGTCACCTGCTTACTTATTATCTTCTATCAAAGCAAAATGTTTAAAAATAAATATCACCTTAATAACTAAAATATGTTGATAACTTAATTTCACTCTAACTACACACTACATAATGTTGGTTGCTATGTGGAAACAGGGGGTCAATTAGGCTAGATTATTTTCTTATTTGGCAAGCATTCTCTTGATTATTGACACTTTTAAGGTGAATTCAGTAAGATCATGCTCTTAATGTGTGGTTACATTTTTTACAGATTAACATAGAATAAGTTATACTCCTGTTAATATAAAGTTGATTATCTTCAAAACAGTTTTCTATATTTGCTGTATTTTCTCTTGGGTGTGATAAACGTGTGGGTTCTTATTAGCTTGACACGGTCCGCGATACTGTACAGCTAAATTATCTAGGGTAGTCAGTTTGTATGTCTGTTCCCCCACCCCAACACCACCACAGCCGATGTTCGGTACAATTAAAGTGAATCGTTATCTCTGATACTTGTACTAAAAACGGACTCCACGATTTGTTCTTTCCAAACCCACAGCTACTCCGAAAGCCTAGACTCGTAGGAACATTATATTGTGGAGTAAAATAGTGTATTTATATATCAGACGCGACTAGCAAACAGCATTTACATATATCACATTTGAAATTGAATAAATTGATGATAGTCTACAAATCAATCTTACAATAAAATCATTGAAACACCTTTCGCTTGATTAAATGAACGATTGTATTTCTGTGGATTTGGAATCTCCAACACCTCCCCTCGTTAATTGCCGATTGTTTTAGGATTCACTTGTAATCACACCGTCTCCTGCCGGCATCATTTGAACTTTCTTCTTGGTGGTAAATTTAATTTATAGGTTATATCTATTTGTCTATTTTTGTAATTGGGCAAATTAAAATTATCTAATAAAATTTTCATGAATGGGCAAAACCTGACGAAATGCCATGCTCTGTATTTCCAACATGAAGAGGGAGGAATTTTCATTGATCGGGAAGGAAGACTACGTTTGTTTGTTGAATGTGATGGATGCACAGGTGCAGTTGGGTGTTGTTTACGATGGAGTGCATGAACTGAGCCATTGTCCTTCAGATTGAACGAATGTTGTATCCCGTTTTATATTCATCAGTCTTTGATATTCCCTTGTAATTTCTTTCAGTGTCAGTTTCGGGTCTTACTCCAGAAGATTCAACAGTTTCATTCTAATGTCAGGGAATTTGGATGATTTAAGACTGCAAATGAATACAATGATTCAAATTGGTCATCCGTCGTTGATTTCAATTTGAATCGCTCTAATCCTCTATTCACAATAACGACATGAGTTTGAAAATCATCCGTTTCATTCATAATTAACATAAGGCAACTGTATCGAGTATTAAATAATGAAGATATATCACCAAATTGTAGACTACGCGCCTTATATGTCTCATCGAATGTCCTTTACCTTGGATTTTGAGGTAATATTGGGTTACAGTATTTGTCTTCCTCTGCTGGACCAAGTTTTCGAAATAACAAGCGAACATTCTATGAATCGTCCCGAGCAGCGAATTCAAATTTAAAGAGATCTTCATGTCTTTGGCACCAAGCGTCAAAAGTTACATTTGGGTCAGGATTATAAATGGATTCCACTTTACTGTTAGCAATGATGTCTTCTGAAAATACATCGCCGAAGGCATGGGCAGATGATGTTGTGTTAGACAGTCTTCGAGTCGATGAATAATTGCATTAATTTCAGTTGTTACTCCAATATCATCTTTATTGTGGTCAAATACATTTTTGTTGGTAAGCCGTTGCTACTGATTTGTCTTCGGTTGCAATCACCATTGCCTCTGTTATGTTTCCGGTTACATGTCCCGTCGACACTTGGCTGTGATAAATTGTTCAACTTTCTGAATTATGTGGTCACTGAACGATGCTTGTTTAACATCATCCTCAGTCACTAGTAACGCTCGAACGGTACTAGATAAGTAATATGCAGTATAATTCTTAGAGGATAACGTGGCAATTACTGACTGTAATTAATAAGAGTAAATTCTAGTTTAATTAAGCATAGTAATAAATGAAAATACCTAAGTTAACAATAACTGAGTGTTAGAACTACAAGAAAATGAAGAATCATTTTGACTAACATGATTGATGAAATATATTTCTAGTAGTTACTACAATAGAAAATATAGTAATTATATGAGTAGTTTACGTGAATATTATTAAGAAAGCATGGATGCTGAGTAACTAGGCAACATAAGAATTAGAAATAATCTCAATGAATGAAATATATTGCAATGTTTCACTAGGTAGATCGGTTTGAGTTTAACACATACAAATAAGAATATTTCAAGTTATTTGGTGTGTAAACTAGAAAAATGTTGAATTAATGGTCAAGTATTAACAGTAGTACGTGGAGTGTTTGGCTGGGGGGTGAGGCGAGATGAATTAATTGTTTGAATAGGAGAAATGAAATAGAGTTGTATACACCATAAAAAATGTGAAAAAACAGGACAAGTCGGATGATAACTTCCACCTCATCTATGCTGTCATTCACACTGACAACAATCACATGTTAATGATATGTCGGAATATTATAAATAATAATAACGCCTACTGCTATGCAGGAACTAACCGCAACTCTAACCGGAACTTATCTGCGCCAACTGATACTAGCAACCGTGACCAACGACTCGATACTGATTACTCACCACGAAACAAAATCAAGAACACCGAAGCAGCACCAGGAAGATTCAATTCTATTACAATTCAAGTCTGTATATATAGATACAAAAACGACCTTGGGAAAAACAGAGTAATTAGCATACTAAAATGACATTACAACCAATCACAGTTAACAAGGTCCAGCGGAGGAAATGAAAAGCAGTACCGGTTTCCGCTCACTTTACAATTAAATAAAAAATAGCAAAATCACATGAAAAATAACTAGTTTCCCCTCTTCTTAGCACCTCCCCTTTTTGAGAAAAGTTCGCTTTCTTGGAACCTCATTGTGGCTCTTCGTTTTCTTTCACTCCGTCTTATTGGCTGTTGTTCTTCGGATGCTCCTTTCTTGTTGTTTGCTGCAATTAATGTTGGTTTCTCCGTGGGGAGCTTGAAAGTGTCAAGAAGAAGTTCAAGCGCTAGGTTCGGTTCATCTGCTTTTCGTTCACCAAACCTTCTTCGCAGCTGGTTGCGATGTCGGATCCATATTTGTCCTCCCACTGCTACTTCATACATCACCTTTCCTCTTTTACCTTTAATTACTCCGTTTTTCCATTTCTCGCTTCCTGGTCTGTAGTTCCTTACGTACACCTGCGTGCCGTTTCTATAGATATCATCATCGTTGCTTTTTACTTTTGCCGGCCTCATTACCTCATTCATCGTTCTCAGTTTCCGTCCCATTAGTGCTTCTGCTGGTGATTTCTGTTCTGGAGCACTGTTGTTTGGGGTACTTCTATATACAAGTAGAAAACGCTGAATAATTTCTGCTAGGCTTCCCTCCCCCTTCGCCTTAAGTACAGCTCTTTTGAAGGTATCCACAAACCTCTCCGCTTGTCCATTTGATTGCGGATGGTACGGTGGGGAGCGAATATGTGTGACAGCGTTTTCTCGACAGAATTCACTGAAAATCTGTGACGTAAACTGGGACCCGTTATCAGTGACTAGTGTCTCTGGAAACCCATGACACGCGAATATCTTCCTCAATGTTTCCAGGGTTTTCTGCGTGGTCGGAGGAACTACAGGATGGATCTCTGGCCATTTCGAATATGCGTCTACTAACACCAAGTAGTAGACTCCTGACATGGGTCCGGCAAAATCTAAATGTACTCTGCTCCATGGACTCGCAGGAACAGGCCAGCTTACTGGTTCCACCTTCGATGGGTTTTTTGATGCTCGTTGAATCGTTTTATCTCTTCTTGTGAATTCAGCAACTTTCTGTGTGGTAACAGTAAGTGCTCTCACAGCATGCCTGAAACTTTCTTTAGCGTAATCTCTCGTATCGATGGTGGCAATCACCGACTCTTCACTCTTCGTAGGATAGGTGCTTAGTGGAACAGCATCTAGTTTCAGGTCAGTAATCCAATCTAACCCCAACAAGTTAAGATTGTTGTTAACCACATAACATACTCCATCCGTGGTTATTTCGTTGAATGACACTGAGCATACAATTTTGCCAATGATCACCAAACGATCGCCTGATGCACTTATGGCGAGTTGTTCTGTAGGGTGTAGCACAGGTTTCCCAATTTTAATCCATGTTTTTCTAGAAATAATAGTAATATCAGATGCTGTATCAAGTTGGAGGCTTACCGCATGACCATTTATCCGGACAGAAACGTACTTTCTGGCTGGTCTCTGATGAGCGTGATTCAGGGTGGGTACTGAGAGTGACTCAGCCGGCTTACTCGGTGAATGGAATCTTCTTCTGGAACGTGATCGAGTGCTTCTGTCTTTCTGCCTGTACACAGTTTCTTTGTGTCCCAGTCTGTTACACTTTCCGCAACGATAGTTCTTAAATGGACAAAACTTGGCAAAATGCCATCCATCACAGTTTCAGCATCTGGATGGGGGAGTAATATTCTTCTTTTCGGCTGGTTTATCACGATGAGTTGAGGTGGTTGCTGGAGTGACTTGATGAGAAATAGGTTTTCGACGAACAGCATGAACTTCAGTGTCACCATTACCACCAGACTGGACAAGTGCAGTATCATGCTTTAAATTGGTCAGTCGTTGATATTCTGCGGCAATGTCATTTAGAGACAATGTTGGTTTTTGGTCAAGACGGTGAAGCAGTCGCGTTCGAATATCAGCGAATTTTTCTGACTGTAGGCTGCAGATGAGTATTACGATTTAAATTGGTTCTCCGATAGGTCTTTTAATTTAAACCGTTCACATTCTCTGTTTACAACTCAAACATGAGTTAAGAAATCATCTGATTCATTCATTTTTAACTTTAGGCAACGATATCTAATATTGAATAGAGAAGAATTGTCACCAAAGTGTTGACTGAGAGTTGAGCAGGTTTCAGAGAATGTTCCATCTCGAGGATTTTGAGGTAAAATTAGGTTGCAGTATTTGTCAAGTTCTGCTGCACCAAGCTTTCTGAGAAGTAGGCGAACTTTCCATGCATCTTCCTGTGAAGCTAAATCATACGTAAACAAATCTTCATATCTCCGGAACCAGGTATCAAAAGTAACATTAGCTTCTGGATCATAATTAAATTCAGCAATACTATTAATAATTCCATCAATTGAAAGTGCAGAGTTGGGGACAGGAACATTCGAGGATGATTCAAGATTAGATTTCAGGCTCGTAAAAAGCTTCATTAGTTTGAGTTGTTCATCCAACAACGAATCCATTTTAGTAGGATCCACAGTCACCATCACCCGTCGCCAATTGATATGTCGGAATATTATAAATAATAATAACGCCTACTGCTATGCAGGAACTAACCGCAACTCTAACCGGAACTTATCTGCGCCAACTGATACTAGCAACCGTGACCAACGACTCGATACTGATTACTCACCCCGAAACAAAATCAAGAACACCGAAGCAGCACCAGGAAGATTCAATTCTATTACAATTCAAGTCTGTATATATAGATACAAAAACGACCTTGGGAAAAACAGAGTAATTAGCATACTAAAATGACATTACAACCAATCACAGTTAACAAGGTCCAGCGGAGGAAATGAAAAGCAGTACCGGTTTCCGCTCACTTTACAATTAAATAAAAAATAGCAAAATCACATGAAAAATAACTAGTTTCTCCTCTTCTTAGCAGTTAAATACTCCTCAATTATTTACTTGACATTCTTACTCATTTACGTTAAGCATCATATAGGTAACCGAGTTTAGCTAACTCATGCATATTTACCTTCTAACTAAATATTTTTAGTTGAATCCACTAGAGATTGATTGTTGCTGGATACCAATGATAAAATATGAAGAACGCTGGATTGCATATACATATACAATTCAACTAGATGTTTCTTTGCATTTTGACGGTTAAATCAAAACATTGCGCCAGCAACATCGTTGAGTAAACGTAATATGAAACCTGTGGATTAGGGTGAAGAACAAAAACCCTGAATACAATCTATTTTGTGTAACTCCATTAATAGATTTTATTGTATATATGACCTCAAACTAAATAATGATTATTGTTTGGCTCTTACAAATATTTTGTTTACAAATGGTTTATGTTAATTAAACCTCCTTATTTTTTAGTTTACTTTTTATCATGACGATATCAGCAACATCAACTATTGGTTACAATGTGCGAATGTAACAATATATAAGCAACATATTTGTATGCGAAAATACATCACGAATATAGACAGTGAATACCGATGAAACGATATTTATTTTTATGTTTACTATTATTGGTGATGATACATTTCTTAGATGGTAAGTGAAAAATTTTAACTTTTATATGTTTTAATGAATATGCGATAAATTTGCTGAAACAACGCAATAAGTTGAGAAAATCTATGTAATTAAATATTATTGTTCGTAGGTTAACTATGATTATTATGGAAGAAAAAAAAACTGATTAATCCAGGAAAAAAATTGCAAATATGTAGATACACATGACTCGACTACGAAAGTCACTTTAGGACAATCTGAACAAACAATTAATTCTTAGCCATTGATGAATGTTAAAAGCTACATCACATTCAATCCACGTTATATTGATAAATTGTTGTTGAATTCTGACTTTTATTATGCAGGCAGAGGACGCAGAAAAATGTCTAACGCAACACGTTGTAAGCATAATTACGAGTATCTTACTTTTTCATCTTCTAATCATCATGTTCATTATTTGCAAAACAAGACTAACAAATATCGCATTCGATTAAGTGTATTCATCTCATCATTCCACTTGCACTAATTAATTATTCAACATAAACACACAATCGTGTGAATCAGTGAAATGCTATGCAGGTAGAATTTTGAATGCGACATGCACTCAGTCATTCCCTTCCTTACAATGGTGAGTAATTATGATCGTGACAAGATGAATTTATATATGCGGTTTATAATAGTTTGTGGTAGTTTGTTCACTTGGTTTATGTTATCGCATATTTTATAGGAGTCGTCAATTTATCTTCTGTATAGTCTCATTGTTTCATTGATGGTAGGAAACAGCTTTGTTATTTCCAAATTTGACACTAAAATATATATCTGCGATGACCGGCCTAATGCGCTTCAAATGGCCACAAATATATATTGGAAGGACAGAAACACAGACTACTTTTTGCCCAAAAAATAACACATTCTGAACAATTTGAGCTTTGTTTGTTACATGAAAAATCGGACTGAAGACATTCGAGATTAACCACAGGCAATTAGATATCTGCACAACTGATTACAGTCTTTATTAAACCATCGCTTTTTTTTATGAACTACCCATCACACTGTTATTTACCTATATCCAGGCACAAATCATTCACATAATGTGATAATTTATATGCCATTATGTTACTTGGTTATGTATCAGTGATATTATATTCGATCTTTAAGAGTTTTTATTATATACTTCTTAATGGTATGAAACGATATTTAACTGAACGCGCAGTTCTGATTAACTGATCTATCGATTACTTTAAAATTTGCTATGGACCAAGCGAATTGAGAACATCAGCCATGCGTCATCACCAATCTGATCAAAAATTATGCTGTTTAGCTGTTGCAAATTACAATGTTTATAAAGATAATGTGAATCTTCTCATTAAATGTAATTCGTTTGAACATTCGTTTTATTTAGAAAATGCGATTAGGAAAAAAATTGAAGGTAAGTTTGAAAATATTTTATACTGATCATTATCTATTTCAATCATCACTACATAACATACTTTTGTGAAATTCACGTCATTACAAGGTCGTATAACATTGAATAGTCACTTACCTGTGACGACGTAAATGAAAATGTATCTAAGATGAATATTTCTGGCACACTATTATTTATTGTGGAGTCTTTGTTTATGCCGGTTTCTTGATGTGTCGAATACTCGACAATCAAAAGTCCCATTATCTTAGTTGGTTGGGCGAATAATCAGTGACTGTTCACACGACCAGCTTTTATAATGAAGTAACATTTGAAGATGGAATCATATGATGGTTATAGTCTTTCCTAATTTAGTATATATTGAAAAACTGTGAGCAAGTGGTAACATGAAATATAATAATAATAGAAATAATAATAATTATAATGATTAAAATTAGATTGCGTTCACTGAGACGTACAGTTTAATTGAAGAGGTTACACTGTCATCATGGTCGAATTTAAAAGAGCACTCTCCTAATAGGGTTGAGACGAAAAATTGTCTTCATGATTTTCTCACCAATTTATATGTGGAGCTTCGAGTATACTGTGTTACCAATGTTATTTTCCCGAAATAAAAGTCCTTTCTACCATTTGAGTATTGGGGTTAATTTCAACTCCACTACATTATACACCTGTAATAGTTATATACGAAGGCACAACTCATGTTGACTTGTTTATATTGACTGGAATTCAACTGTAATAATACTTTGTCAGATCGGTTTTCAAGGAATCTCTGAGATTTTTAAATATATATCCATGACCCAATATGCATTTGAGAGGAACTTTGTTGACCATATTTTCAAATCACTGACCGACATCCCACAATTTGTCAGTAACAAATTAAATCATATCTGTACACACAAATTAGAATAGTTGTTTACTGAATTATTTAACTTCAACTTAACCATTACTCAACACCATTTACAAATCATTTTCAGAATCAATTTTTACAAATACATCACTTATTTTATACTGTATTAGATCGAGTGTTTCGCAGTCGGTTGATCGATGAATCTTATACAGACTGACAGGAATCAGAACAAGTATCAGTGATAGGATAAAACTAATGATAACTAATGTGTATATGCCGATTAATTGTAATTTAGAGGACATTTAGAGTTTTGATTGAATGTATAGTATAAACATCGTTGACTTGTTTTGATTTCGCTAAAAATATGCTTTCATTGGTTTGAAACTTCACCTGATTAGTCGTTACTTCCTAAATGTGGAGCATGTCATTGTAACTGGAAAAGCACACTATTCATTTTAATATCACAAAGTAATCATTCCTATTTGTGCCTATCAGGGATGAGTAAATTACTGATCAATATGCATGATAATATTTGAGGTGATTCAACAGACTTCGAACAACCAGATGAACATCAACATGAATACAGGAAGATACACAACATAAATGAAAGAAATCGAAAACCACAAATTCCTCTCACCATACATAATCCAATTTTCATTCATACGATTTTATCTAGTAATGTTTCGATAGACGGGAATTCGAAATGACTTTCAGGATTAGGAAATAACGAATTCCTTTAGATAACGATCTGCAATTAGACAGTGCATCACAAAACCTAACTATCAATACGACTGCCATCCAATGTGTAAACACAATGAATCAAGTGGTTGTTAGTAGATTGCCACTAGAATTTTGTTAGTTGTGATTGATAAATTGCTACTCCTTATAGCTGTGATAACATATGTTATTGGTAGTATGAGGAATTGATTAAAACAAACATTCTTTTTACCCAAAATAAATCATAGACACTCGGTTGAGACGTCAAAGGGAACAATCGAGGCGTAAGTTCAATATTGAAAAATCTTAATTTATATCAATTCTGATAAATATTCTCAAATGAAAGTTATGAATTTCTATCAGACACCAACACTTTGTGAACCTTGTATCAATTGCTTCAGAGTCAGTTTGCAATACAATTCCAAAATAATTTGTTTTACAATCACAGGACATCTACATTACAATCGGTACACATATATCACTCTAAGTAAATTACATATTACATATTTGACAACTGTCAGTTGTTCACGTTTAATTTTCTGCATCGCTTCTTCATTCGAAAGCTTGCATTACTTATCCGAAAATGAATGTATTTGCACAATTAGACGTTTTTTGATAATTTTGATTTACTTTTAAATATGTTGAATATTGTTAATTTGATATCATGAAACGGTGTGAGTTAGTCAACCACTGAAAACTAGAAACCGGCATTAAATAGTTTTACATCGTAGTTCAATACTCCTCTACTGTGAACATCCACCACTTGATCACATAAACATACCCATAAATCTCAATCTTTCTTCTGAGCGATTAACCATTAGATCAAATTCAGAGTTGTTCAACGCAGATCAAAAATGTATATTGTTCAACAAGTGTAAAGGTATTTTGAAGTTACATAAACCATTTCCTATTACTCTACTTAAATACACATACAATTCGCAATTAATCAGTTTCATTAGATTGGACCAGTTTCACAAAGTAATATATATATTAATATAAATTCAATATGCTATCACCCTACTGACCACAATGAAGTGTGATTTATGAGTATTTGTTTCCACTGTTCACTAGTATGATTTCTAACTACTATGAGTATCATTTCTATATATGTATGAAGATCACATAAATATAGATTATATTGATCATTTATTTTTTTTATTAGTTAACAGAATAAATCAACTTCGATTTACGTTAAGTGAGTTGTGAACGCTTCGTTTACTTTCAACATTGTTATTCCGACCAACTGTGTAAACAGTGGTTATCACAAACATACTGAGTACATAAGTAAATTACATTTGTCACAGATCAACTTCATGTAGGTATTGGTTAAAGTCTCAGAGCAATTAATACTTACTTTGTCTTAATATCCATCTCATCCACCTAGTGCACAATCGACCTAACCAATGAATCCAGCCCAGAATATATTGTTCCCGAAACGAACTAATTCTCGACGAAACCTTCATGAATTTACCATATTTAGAATATGTGTAAAATCTCATTTCATGAATGTATTTAAGAAATCAAAACTCATATCCAACGGTAATACCCACAGAAATTATGCGTATATACACAAAATTCAATGAAACTCACTGTTATATAATACATAGTAAGATACACTGTGAAGAAACATATTCATATTAGACTACACATAAATTCTATTACTTCTGATCAACTAAACAGCGTCGCATTTATAAAAGAACTAGTTGCGAACTAGATGTATTCACATTAAACCATTATAACTTGTCACCAAACCTAAGGAGAATAGAAGTGTCTCGAAAATATTTTACGCTCACAGATATCAATGCTCTTACGTATATTTCGGAAGCCATTGAAGTTTGATTTATTACTCAACTTTATATTTCAATCGAGTTGCGAAATCAAAACACTAATCAAACTAATGGTAAGGTCAACAAAGTTTAAATGTCATCTTACAATTATGAAGCTGTAGATTGATGTTTCATATCACGGACTAAACACTGTAAATCAGAGAAAATTTATCAGCTGTTTTATTTCAGTACTCGACTCCTCGATAATATGAAAATGTCTCCTCACCATGGTTGAAATCATGGATTGACTATTGATTACTGCGTCAGCATTCAGTAGTTTGCACTTCCAAATACAGTCCATTCTGAATTCCATCAACTTATATCACTGATGCGTGACTGCCTAAAGATGCCTAATCTATCACAAGCATTTGTAATTTTTACTTATCTTGATAATGAACAAAATTGGTGCAATCCACTTTAGACAAAACAATCAACACTTATAAGATATTTTTGAAAAGGTTGTCACTTATGTTCTTACGAGTAATCAGTTGCACCAAACATTGTTGAATGAATTTATAGGGAGAGAATAAGGGTAAGTAATGATTACAGTTTATTAATGTGGTATGCCATTAAGATTGTTATAATGGAATTTCGGATTGCACATTTTATTACTCATATTGCAATTTGTATAGTAGTATTTGATAAACAATTTCTTTGCTCTAAATTTAGATATTATTACTGAATAGTACATCTCATCTGCTAATTGGATTCAACCAACTGAAATTATCACATTGTACACTAATTATCATTTACATATAATAAATAAACAATGTTGTCATAAAAACTGTCACTGTTTTGAACTACTTTTCAAATGAACAATAAAAGCAGTAGGTAGTAGTAAAGACAATCTTGGTACATAACCTGACTGTATTATATTTAGTGTAACGATCAGATATTGACGTTCATGAATGCCTCAATAGCAATTTTAAATTTCATTGTATTTGGGAAAATAAACAACGGGGAATTTAAGAGAAACAAACAATGTTCACAATAGTTTATCAGCTAATAAGTCAGTAAATAGATTAAAGTGACGAATTCCATCAGCTGTTGAACTTCATGAATTAGAAGTGACATTTTGAAATAACACGAACCGCCAAATTCATATCTCTTCTAATGTCGTATCATATAGTGCTCAATAACAGATTTCTATTCTGAATGTAAATGCTTGTATCTGTGCAAAGAAAAATCAATCAACTAGACACAAATGTACAGTACAAGATTTCATTCTCACAAATCACAGACTAGATAGGCTTTAAACAGTATTAGTCAGCAGTTGTAATCAGTGCAGTGACTAAAAACTTGCTGTGAAATATTTACTGAATAAATATTATCTAGACACTTTTGAAAAGCTAAAATATAACGATTAATCAGAAGTAGGCGAAATGTGTAAGGATGTGTAGTTTTAAAGTTAAAATCTGAAAAGTTGAATCCACCATATGGTGAATGTTCGAAGTTTCGAAATAAGTGCATGTATATAATTGGGAAAACGTTCTTAATTAATTCCAGTATTGTTATTATCGATGTTATGGTTGTGGTAGATAGCATGTACTGCCATTGATAACTTGACTTGCAACTTTTCAAGTTCGGCAGGATTATAAGGAGGTCGTTCATTGTAGCCTTCGTGTTCTCTGGCATGAGCTTTGATATCTACAGAAGAGTCTCAAGCATAGAAAGCATCACAATCAACACAATCTATCCTGTAGACACACACGATTCTGTGTAGAAGTGAAGGGGATGATGTCCTCTATTATAAGTAATGTACCTCGATTAGTGTTAGCAGTCTTGTAGAATGTTTGGATTTCATGTTGTTTCAGAAATCTGTGCAATTCATATGATGTATAATGACGATAAGTTAGAACGGGTGTATGAATCCATGATATTTCAATCGATTAACTATTAGTTAGCAATAGGTAGTTTCGTTTTTGTGATGATAATAATAAGTAAACTAAATTATAGGGAGGTTTAATTAACATAAACCATTTGTAAACAAAATATTTGTAAGAGCCAAACAATAATCATTATTTAGTTTGAGGTCATATATACAATAAAATCTATTAATGGAGTTACACAAAATAGATTGTATTCAGGGTTTTAGTTCTTCACCCTAATCCACAGTTTTCATATTACGTTTACTCAACGATGTTGCTGGCGCAATGTTTTGAATAAACAGTCAAAATGCAAAGAAGCATCTTGTTGTATTGTATATGAGTGTTGTGTAGAATGTTGATATCAATATCATGAATTGATGTTGGAAAATCTTCATATGATGCTTACGGTACACATCTACTGCTCACAGTAATATAATTGCAGATTTTTTGTTCACTGTCGTATTTTCTACGTGTAACTTTCAGTTTATTGACACTACTGTTCACTATTGTAACTATTACATTCCATTTCATTCACTTGTTGGACTTTTCATTTTGATAAATAAAATTATAAACGATCGTTTCATATTATTTCTATGACACGACAATCTGATCGACACTCATAAATGTATGTGGGATCACATTGTTTCCAATCAAGAATTTTTAGATTCACATAATTCCCACGTTATTTGATTTTTGTTTCGTCTCTTATAAATGATTGTTTGGTACAAGTATTAACCATGAACAATTATATGGCTGTAATGTTTTTTTGCGAGACTGCTTAATATTCCATAATCACAATTCTACTATGGAATCTAGCTCAGGTTTTTAAGGTTGGCATTATTACTAATAACCATTTCAATTATTGCAAATCTGAACTGCATCAATTTTGATTTCCCACTAAAACTTCAAGAACAATCTGTAGTTAGTCACTAGTTAGCTAATGATTGCAACTGAATTGAAATGTGATTCTTGCTACTGGTATTCAATTTGTCTTTTGTGTTCTTTGTGAGTGGTTTGAAAGTGCTACAACTAGTAATAAATTCAATAATAATAATAAAATCTTCTGTGGTATTCGAATATTCGCATTGACTATTTCATAAACATCATAGATGCTTTGTAATCAAAGATTATTGGTGTAATATGAATACTTAGAACAATTGATCAAAGCAACATTTTCATTTCATCTATAAGAATTATGAAAATGTCTTTTTTATATTTAGAAAAGAACGTTAACCAGTCAATTTTCTTTTGAAGGTGTTCACTTCTAGTCTAGCGAGATAGATATCCTCCAAGAGTACACCTAGAATGGAAATTTATTACAAAGTCGAATATATTAATTTTAACTGATTTTATTTGTAAATATGGTTAGTAAAGGGTTGTTTGCTAAGCGTAACTGCTCAATATTTCGTGATTACCCATTAAAAATCATAAATAAATATATGATGCATGGGTAGATAAAGCAGGGGAAAACAACTGATTCAACTTGGTCTGCGCCGTTGAGTTTAGTTGTAATTGTCATACTACTCATGAGTAGTTGAGTGTTTCTTGTGTAATTTATAACTTGAATTTCATCGATGAGTTATGCACGACATTTATACACATGCATTCTATTGGTTGGAACATTATTTGTCTGACCAGCCACTATGTTTTGGCATTTATTCGCACGTACACGCAGTGCAGATTGTTGTAACTGTTTCGTTGTTGTTGTTGCTTAATCCTCTTGAATGTAAGTGGCTAGTAATTGAATAATTGTCTGTTGTAGACCCACATCAGGTATCTAAATATTTATTGAAATAAAAGAATATTCCAAACACTCGGAGAGACTTAAGAATTACCGGCGTTGGAGGCATCATCCCAGTAAATCTAATGCTATGTCAAGTAAGTCCTACACGATTTTTGGAAGTCTCAGTCCCAATTGGAAGGAAATCATATGAAATTTTAGTCCGATGAATGAGAAATTTGGTGAACATACGTATAATGCAGTTAGGACACATACAATATGTAACAATTACACAGTCATTTGGATAGAAAACAAAGAAAGACTTGATGGATTCTCTTTTTTTAAGTGTGACTATAATCTCAACTGTGTCAATGAAATAAAATCATAGGGATCACAGAAAAATAAGTCTATCGCAGAATAGTCAAACATCACTGAGGATGACAATGTAAGAAACAACTAAGGCAAATGAAAAAATTTATACTCGCTTAAGCGACTGACAAAACATTAAAAAAAATATGAAAGCTCTCTTTAGAAGTAGATTCTAGATGAAGCGAATATTGACTGATCGAAATCAGTCCATTACACATTAACATGAAAATCCAAATACATTCTATTTTTATAAATACCCGTGAATCAATCGTGGTTGTTTAAACAAAGTCTACTAGTGGTAAAGCCGTGTCATTTGATAAAAAACCAACTGAGTAACAGTACCGATGTGAACATTAACATTCCGATAGAGATACATCCAGTTGACAAGTCTCATATACGAGAAAACGCGCAACCTGAGTTTCACTCGACAGCCACAATCAAAATCAATCACAATTCATTGATAATTTCTGTTTAGCAAATCAATCATACTCTCACGTGTAGAAGATTATCAATGTTTCAGATAAATCTCTGTCAAATAACAAAATCATCTCATGTGTCCAATTTAGTAGTCAATCCAATTATCGTGTGACATAATGGAGATTGATTTGAAATAAGATTTGAACATGAATAGGTGACATTTAACCACCAATCGATAGAAGACAAAACATGAGATGAATTAAATTGAGGTTAATATACACGATGTAAATGTCATCATTACATTCAGCACCATGTTTGAGCTGACATTCATGTCGTTCGATAGTATCTGTAGAACAATGAATTTCTGCATATTTTCTATAAATGGACATGAATTGTTAATGCAATGAACGGTGAACAACTAAGAATCTCATAACCTGGAAGTCACCATGCAATATTCACTTAGGATGCATCTAGTTATTATCAGGAATACTTTAATGCAGACACTGCACACAATAAAAATTTGTACAAATACGAAATTTCTTTACATATACACCAATTATCACCAACTCATAGTAATAAACGGGAAAATCTTCGATTGAAATAATTATATTTCATGAATGACACTACAATAAATTCCGAATAATGGAATTATTACTGTTATTATTGGAATATCTCAGTAAAGCCAAGTACATGTTTGAAGTTCACAGAAATCTCGAAAGTCCAACCAACAGATAATGTTATTAAAAGAACTTACAATAACATAATTTCTTTAAGTCTGAAAAATGTATAACAGAATAGATTGTTTGAACTTGAAGTAACAAATCGACAAGTGTGGAACAGCCTCTGAATGCCAGATGACCAAGGACAGCCATTTTATTCTAGTATGTAAATCCTCTGTAGTGCCAATGACTACCTCGAACTAGACATAATGGCATTAAAGTTGTCACAGCTTTAATCATTAGTTTCGGGATTTACTTCGCCAATATAATAATTTCATAATGATTTTAAATGTCATCTCTAGAGACAGTAATACTTTAACTCGGTATGACGAAATATTCTGAACTGAAAATACGATGCAAATTAGAAAGCACTAGATAGTGTCATAGTCTTCATAAACTAGCACTAAACAGCTAACAAGTCAGTCCCAGATTGTAAACTTATCTAATCTACATCAATTTGTAAAATTAAATTCAAAATAAAAAAAAATAAAATGACAGTCAATAAAATGTATTTTGATGTACGTAACATATGACTGCTAGCCAACAATCACGAAAATGTTTAATTTGTAGAAGGTAAAAGAGGAGGAAAGAAGCTAACCAATCAAGGCAAATGTACTAACAAGATGAAATTTACATAAGAATAACTAGAGTATTTGTCATTTGGAATGGACTTTTGTCTAGGATCATTTAAATTGTTCTCAATAAAATATTGTTTCACACATTAAAGAATCATCGGAAACAAAAACGAGATACAGTAATACAAGTAAACAATTAACTCATATTCACTAAAAATTTAATAGAATATTGTTCCTCCATTACTGTTAGGTTGATAAAATTTATGATTTATATATGGAAAGAGGAATCAACCATTCCAACACAGAGAAATGTAGTTGGAAATTGTTCTTCACTCTCTTCATTAGAATGACACAATCAACTTGGTAGAATTGTGTGTTCCAATGAAGCATGCATTAATATTGTACATGTTGTGTTTGTGCTCTACTTCATATTATCTTTTTAAGGAAATCGATGAACGAAGTTAACAAACGGTCAGCGATATAGAATTTCCGCAATATATCCGCCATCCTGAAACTACAATTCAAAAGAGTTGTGCTTAGATAAGTCCTACATGACAGAATGATGAACGCGGTCAAGGTAACCTTTTCCATGCATGGGGAACTTTTTTATAATTTTCTAGTTGACCACAGTGTTTATTCAGAAATGACATAAGCTACCTGAATTTGTCTCGTCCAGCTGCCCCTGTGAATACTAGCACATGCTGCTCACCGACAGGAAACACATCCAATGAATGAACATCTATCAGGATAGATTGTCGAGGAAGAAACAGTGAATAAGAAGCTCGGTGTTATCTGGTTCAATACATATTAGTCATATTGTAGTGTAGACCAAATCATTTGAAGTTATAAGTGATATTAGTGTAATTTATGATGTTTGTTGTGTAATCATGTTCACTTTGATATTGCTCAATTCCATGAAATCTCAGTAAACGGTTTTGTGATTCTAAAATTGTTATTAAGCGGTTCTACTAAGCACATTTAAGTCGATGACAACATTTAGTTCAAGATTCTGAAATGTACCCGGTATTGGTAATGGTTGACGTCCAGGTAGATTGTCTAAAATATGCAGAATAGACGTTTCATGGTAACAAAGATCGTTTATATTATACGAACAAAAAATTTTATTCTTGAACATTTTACTTTTGATATCACAAATTGGTCCAAGTTAAATAACTCTTGAAAATCAGGAACTGGGACTAGACAGTTGTTTGTCTTAGTGTGAGGTTCTTCAGCTGCGTTCATCCTCTATTCCTCATACAAAATCAAATTTTAAGCCTCCAGGTTTCATGGCGTAAGCTTAACATTAGTGCCACTGCGCTATCTTGTTATATTAGGATTCTCAAAATTAGTCTTTATTGAACACAAATAACCAAACTTAGTATCCATCAACACGAAATCATTTCGCTTCAATTTAAATTATCAGCCGACTAGTGACCAACCTCGAAATGTTCCTGATCATCTAATGAGAAGTGTTGACTGATGGAATTCTAACATATCAGGAGTAAGAAAGTTGTCACCAATGAGAATGGATGATTTTGATGCTTATCACTGTGATGACCTTAAAAATGGCTGTCAGGATGAAGAAGCACGATCACCTAATTGACATGAACTTGTGTCAATATATATATATATATATATATATATATATATATATATATATATATAACAATATAAACTAAGGGAGACCGTGATAGTGAAATAAGGTAACATATTGTCAATTAATTAACTGTAGTTCATCAACGAGAGATGATATACTGTCAGTAAATATGCTTATCGAGAGGACAAGGCAAGGGGGGGAAGTAACAATGATGAAAACAAACTGTTTACACTACTCACAACTACAATAATTTAAATAGTCTTTTAAAACAGCATTCTAGAAGTTAGTTATTCTTATCAAATCCTCCAACACAACAATCACAAATTGATGGAATTGGGGATTGTACCACTAAACGTCTGTCTGCCCAGTGATGTATGTGGTTAATAGTCCACCTTGAGACTTGAGGTTCCTAGATTCGATACTATGTCGGAATCTTTACTCTTCACTGTTAAGCAGTTCTATATCAAGATGAAGCATTTATCTAATACTCCTTAGTTTTCATTGGTAATAGTGTGAATCAACATCAAACTATGACAAATACAAACATCAGATGAATGACTTGACTAGTAAGAATAGTTGACATGTAGAGTGGTTTACGAATTTCCATGATTGGTATAATTATCCAATAATCCTGCATATTTATTCTACACGTACTTTAAAGAAGTAGCGATAAACATCTTTCTAATGCTCATATGGCTACGCACAGCTAATATTTTGACATTTTCTATAAGAATTTAAATTTTGTTTTATATATCCTTGTACTACTTCTGTTTGGGATAAGAGTTGTATTTGCGCTAAGGTTAGTGTTTTGAAACAGGTCAAGTTAGATTCAAGTTTAATGTTCTTTTCTATTAAAGAATTTGTTATAGGAATAGTGATGTTATGTGTTATCGATTGTTTATTTTGGCAGTAACCATGTATTTGATACTTTCAATAATTCGTAATGAAAAAAGTTATTTATTCTTGGTTATTTTATACTTTGTGTTGTTTTCCGTGTTGCAATGGAGGTGTCGTGGTTGAGTTAGTAATCGTCACAGCCCATCTTTGTACTATAATCTAACCGCACGACAGTTATTTACATCTTACATATTTGAGCATATAAATCAAATCAATAAATTTTTCATGAATATTAGCTTAAATCTAATTAGTTATTTAAGTATAGACGTAATTCATGGAAACCAAAAGGTTCTAGAAGTACATAGAATGTTTATTTCATATTTGATTTATCAATTTGTATGAATTGAATTATGTTATTTACTGAAATAGTTTCAAAAAAATGTAGATTAATACATTTTACTTCATAGTTAAATTGTTAAGCAATGAAAAGATAATAGAAAGATTTACTCATCATATTGTAGAATACAATTAATGCATTGTCTGTAAAAAGGAATCAACGTGGACGATGGTATATACATACATTGTCATATAAATGAAAGACAAAGATTATCTAAATAAGAATAATAATGAATAATTTATGTTAATTCTTCGTCTACTTCATGGTAAACACCATGGTTGTATTCAATCATCGTTACTTGTAATATTGTACATGTTCATAGTATTACAATAGTGCACATGTATCATCTCTAACTATATGTAATGATATTATTATATTCATTGAACGACAAATGGAAACAATAATTAGATTTCATATGTTATTTTATGAAGGCATCCTATTATCATATGTAGTTTGAGATAATCTTTTGAAGATGAAGAAGTTACTCAAGACAATAGTTGTACTTACTCCATGGGGGATCAATAAACTATTGATATATATATTAGTAAATAGAGTAGTCCCAATTTAAACGATCTAATCTTTATTATTATTATTATTATATATGAAGCGTATGTTCTGTTTTGAACCTACCACTGATTAGATACATAGATTCATTATAAACACAATTAAGTATAAACTCAAAGCTGTATGATTTATTGTAGTTCTGTCAACTTGAAATGCAGGTCGAACTGAGTTTGTGTGAGTTCTTTAAATCTTATTATTGAATTCTGTGTTAACTTACACTGATGTCATCTTTCTGTCATGATAGAAATATGCATATATAAGTTATACAAATAAGGTGTATTTATGTCACAGTCTACGTTCTCTAGAAAATTAGGAGCAAATAATGAATAACTAATTGTAATCAGCAGAAGTAATTACTATACATGTCGTTATCAATCTATTGTATACTCCTAATGTTGATGAATATAAATTCATGTATTGTAGTGCTATGCAATATATAATGAAGGATTATCAATAATGATAGTTTGATAGAACTATGATACAAGTGTTTCATAATACATTTAGCTAATGATCTTGTTTAACAAAATGAGATCTTCGTAATTGACTTATTCACCAAAGAAAACAATGACATATGAAATTCATATTTTAATCATTTAATAAAAACTTCAACCTTTTGCTGCTTCTCTATATTCTGCTGAAAATTTCAAAATCAGGTAAAGAATGTAATTTGATCATTTTACTTTTGAGCTTATAAATAACAAAATAATAATAAGAAACTATTTTGGTGTGGGGAGCTAGAAGATGGTTAATTATTGTTATTTTGTAGTAGAGGCTGATTGAAAGCTGTGGAATAATAAGAAGGTAATTAGTGTAGATATTGGACTTCTTAGTAGTAATTTTCACAGAAGGCAAACCTTGAACCTTTGGATCTATCAGTAAAAATGTATTGACCAGACTTTCTGTTCAATAGTGTACATTTCTAACTTTACGCAATATAATTTGTTTGGGATTCTTTTCCGCAAATTAATAACTGTCTACTATAGTTTCTAGTTTTGAAGTTCAAAATTCAGTAATCTACTGATGAATAAGGAGTTTATATTCTACAATTTAATTTTACTTGGTTGGTTTCTTCGAATATGTTAAGTAATTTTTGGTAAAATGATCTTCGTTTTCGTATTCACTCGTCAATTATATTTAGTGTTATTTTAGAATAAATTATTAAATTTGTCGTTGTCATTTTCTTCCGTTATTTGGAAAAGTGATTGCTTCTGTTTTACTGCCGTTCATGTATATCCTTAGATTCACACAACCGGTGGATGGATACAACATGATGACAAGAATCCTAGGTCTAATTTAAGGAAACTAAGAATAAACTAACGATGCTAATAATAAGAAATTTTCATGATTCAAGAACTGCGGTTGACATAGCTATTAGGAGCAACGAAAAAACGTTAAAGTTTCGATCAGTCGTATAGGATTTATTGGTTCGAAGGTGATTGTGTATAGTTGAATGGAGGATGAAAGTCATTACAAGTGATATTGTCTTTCCCGACCATTTATTTTAAATTTTAAACATGGAAAATACTATCTGGTACCTCAAGTATTTGAAGGATGCGGAATAATTGCACAAGACATTTATTTATGATTTTGAAAATGAAATAGCTATTCAAAAAGCCGAAAATTGGAAAATGATGTAGTAATTTATTGTAATTTTTGCTGGAATAAGAAATCTACGAAAACGAAGTGGACAGTTCGCTACCCTAAGTTGACACTGCAAAAATTGACCAATCTGATGAAAATCAATCACTTCTTTTCTCTTTAATATATGATTGGCTATTTGTTCTCATTGTTGCAATTTGAAGTTTATTCGTCGAAAATATATAGGGGATGCTTACTAGAACTACTGTTAACGAGAATACACTGAGAATTGCAACAAAGTATTCTGAAACAATCGTAATCACATTTTTTGTTAGAATGGCATAGAGAAGTAGCATCATGCAAGTTTAGGAGTTGAATTCATGAGCTTAAAGCTAAAGCCAAGTATGCATATCTCATTAAATCGTTTCATTCAACTAATGTCGTTGTAAATTTAGTGTGGAGAGAAGATTAAAATGTAGAACTCGTAGTCAAATGGTTAGAAATCTGTGTTTTAGCCAGGGACTTACCTTCATCTTCCCTCACTTCTTGTAACTTGTTTTCTGTAATGAGAAATTTAACCATTACCAAACAATGTTTGTAACGAATTGTAACAATTTTATTCGAAAAGTAATATGTACAGATGTTTACCTTTTATCAACTGATACTTCTGATAGTAAAAGGTTGACGATACTAACGGAAATGAATCTATCTATCAATTATGCATCATTTGAAGTAATAACTATGCTGCATTTCAGTGCGTTGTCATTTGTCTGTGATAAAGTGATGATATCATTTAACTTGCTAGCTCACATGGAACAGATGTTCAAAGCTAGTCATTAGTATTCATTGATTGTTTAACTAATGCCAAATCCTGACATGATTAATGAATTCGAGCCTGAGTTGTCTATGTTAAGTAATGACATCTATAGAATTGTTTAATCACATTAAAATTTCTATATTGTAAATAATAATAATTTTGATGTTACTACTATTACTATTACTACTACAACTACTCATAATAATAATAATAACAAGTGTACCTTCATTTTCCTGTATCATTTTCTTTCTCTTCTCTTTAACAAAATATATTTTGTAAGCAAATTAACACTTGCTTTATGTTTGCATAAAGCGTACTGGGTGGGGATAGAATCTATTTAATGGTCCGTTTATCAAACTGTGCATAGAATAAAGTTTATTAGAATTTTCGTATCCTCTTGTCTAGCTCCATACAAGAAAGAATTGATCAAGACACTGATTCTCAGAACACTGAAGGTATACAGTGCCCAAGAACTTAATGAAAGGTTGAGGAAAGTCAAAAAATACTTGAAATTAATGAGAGTACACAGAAGTCTATTATAAAATATGGTAAAATGAAATACTAAAGCGAAGGCTAGTTTGTTATGTATTTATTTTCATCCTACTTTGATTTAATTGTGACATCACATGGACGATCAAATGAATACTTTAAGCAATACCGACTAGAGCATATTCGTCAGACAGGCTAATTCTTGTATACAAAACAGTAAGTTCATTATTACACTCCAAACTGTTGGCCTACTAATTGTAAGCACATCAGTTAACTGTTAGCTGTATTTGCATCGTCGATAATGTTGCGAATTTCTACTTCCAACTAACTTCATTACATGAGAGTATGTGAAATTTCTAATTTTCGATTTAAAATATACTAGAATGTAAGTAACCAATAATAAATATCTAACAAATTCAAGGTCATTAATATCGTTCTGCCACTTCATCGCTCTCTTCTTTTCTTCAAATTTATGATGTGTGTATCTTATCTTACCTAAAAATATACCACATGATGAATTTCGTGCTACAATATCTTGTTTAGATCTATATGACTTGAAGTATCGTATTATTATGATAGATGCAAGAGAATATTTCCAACTTCTAAGTTGACAGATTTGTAGAAAGTGTACAGATATTGGAAAGATTTAGACTAAGTCATTATGAAATTATTACTAAGTCATTATAAAATCACATTCGTCTATATCCGCTGTTTTATTTGTGACTTTGAATAAAATCTATGAATGTTTAGGCAGAATTGACAATTAAGTGGATGGAATAAACAGTGTTTTATGTAATAAAGTGTTTTATTTATAATTTAACTGCAACATATTCACATGAATACAAGGTAGCATAACTCATATTTGATTAATATATGTGTTGAGCTATATTGAATGTTGAATATTTTGTGGATAAAGAATCTCATGCAACTGAAATATCATCTATAGTTAGGATGTGTTTGGAGCTTTCCATTGATTTGTCATGGACTGTGATTAACCAGTCTCGCTATCACATGTACATAGTGAGAGAATTTCTTTGATGTAAAGATAGTTTACAAGTATTTTTTGAGTTGGATTGTGACTGACAAAGGTAATCAAACTGTAGTCTTCTGATGTTCACTGAAGGTACTGCTTAAAAGTGTTATACACTTGATTTATATGATCAAAATGTAACACATAAGCCTTCATATGCTTTAGCAATATGTACTCCATTTCACTGCATCATAAAACATTTTTGCAGAAACTATTTTCATTTTATAATCACGTTATTCCGACTCTAAACTCTTCGGGAGTTAAATTTATCAAATACTAACTAACTAATGTTTGCTTCTACTTTATTGTTACACATCATTAACGTAGCACATAAAATTGTTATGTCTTTAGACAGTCAATCATTACATATGGAAAACAGTAACGTCGATTTGACCGATAAAGATGAGCACATGTCTGCCCTGTTATTAGTAGTCTCCAAGGCCAGAATGAAGAAAACAAGACAATTGAGTCAACCACCAGGCAGTCAGACTATATTTCACTCATCTATTTATATGCAAACAAAACCTGACTAAGTAGAGTGCCAATAACAAGAAAACCGTTTATACAAAAGCGGAGATAGTTATGACTAGAAACTGGAGGAGGAGGGAGTATAGATACATAGTTAATTGATTACAGTTTCTGAATGACAGATGGTGTGATACCTCTCATGAGTCTAGAGGGAAAGAGGAATTCAGGGCGATGGTAACATAACAATAATGTAAACACAATAAATCAATTTACATGTACTCAAAGTAAATGAAATAGTCTTTTGAAAAACAGTTCAGAAAGTCAGTTGCTCTTCTTCAATCGCCCTACGTAACAGAAATAACCACATATTTCTGGTCATTAGATTTCTTGATACTTTCAGTGTCCCAGCATATTTATCTACCTATGATATGTATTTGTGCAGCTTTTTTTCGTTATAATATACATGACGATCATTTGATATTACTGCAACGTTTGAAGAGTTATCATCAGGAACATTCTGATAACTGAAATAACAGCATCAGCTCTGTAGCTATGTCACAAATTGTCGATTCAATCATATATGTTTTAAGTAGTTTTGAAATATTACTAACGTTGTATTTAGAACTAGCTAGCTACATGCAGATGTTTCCTATAGTTGATGTCTACGCAATGATTATAATTGAGATATAAGTGTATCCAGTTAACGAATCTCGAATGGGGCTAAACATGAGTCTTGGATTCTATTTGCCAATCATAATTTAACTTTAATCACACTTGAGAACTACCTCTGTATCAAGGTTATCGGCTAAGGATACACATATTATAATAGAGGCTGATTAATTTTAGTCCCTACTAAAATCAATAGAAAAGTCTCACTTGTTTTAAATAACATGCATTCTTAAATAATCAAATGACTGCATAAACCATCCAATAATGATATAAAGTCTAAAGCACCTAAGATAATATGTTCATTTTTACGTTACTAACAATTATGTGACTTCTTGGCAAAGTATAGTGAACTTTGTAAATTAGAAGTGATTCACTTCTCCATAAACGGAAGTTGGTGTACTTCAGATTGCAACTCAATCTTGTTGTTATCCATCAAAGAGATTGTGTACAAATGATTTTACTAGTTGTATGTTCGTTTTCCACCACTTCTAAATGCTTTAGAGCAAACGATATCATATCATGTGTTCACAAATGCTGTTTTATGAACGATCTCACACTAAATTCTTTTATATATAAAACTGTTAATTCTAGACTTCAACATGAAAAATATCCAAACACTTGCGAAATAGCCGGACATTTATACTATTTGGGACTGTAGGAAATGTCATTTATCGTGATGTAGCTTCGAGCTTCATGTTTATCTTGGTCATTCAATGCTTTGTCAATATAAATCAAAGTTTGCGTTTAGTTTATTGAGTTAGACTATGTTCGACTTCATAGTTATAACACAATAAAACACTTTTACAGCTTACTTAGATTATTGATGAATGTCAGTAGTATGGGCTGTCAAACACTCAACGTTGCTATGAGTTCGTTTATAGGTGGATAAAGGAAATAGTGCAGCCAGCTGGCAATTATTATCTCTTTTATAGATTTAGAAAATAACGAATGAAGTGACGAATCGATTTTTCATCGAACTTGCGTATATTGTGTATATTCAATGCATTTCAAATAGTGGTGTGTTAAACAACAGGTTAGGAAATTCAGGATTAGTTTGGGGAAGGATTGCCAACAACTGATTAAGCCATCAATTTAATGAGCATGGATAGGATCATGATCATCATAGTAATATGACAGTTTAGAGAGTGTCGTCATTTACGTAAACATAGAAAGAAGTAATAATGGTAATAATAATTAAAACGATACTAATGTAATCAAGGGGTGACTGAAAGAAGTTGTTTGGAAATCATCCAAATATCGGCATTATTGATGAACAAGTGAAGGTGGTTGTATAGATATCTTAAGAAAACATAGCTCAGATTAAAAAAGACATATACATTAACCGTACGACAAAACTACCTGGATCTAGTAAATGATTTTAAGGACAATTTTTACATTCCTTTTATATTTTTTATCTATTAGGTAAAAAAATTTAAATCTCTTCATTGATCTTAATTGTCCTTTAGATTGTCATCCTCAGTGATATTCGGAAATTTTGTGATTGACTCACCCTTCTGTGATCCATGTGTATTTCACTTCATTAACACAGTTGAGATGATAGTTACACTTAGAGGAAGAGAATTCAGCAAGTCTTTTTCTATTTTCTATCTGAACGACGGTGTATTTGTTAAATATTGTATGAGGCTTAGTTAAGTTACACGTATTTTCACCAATATTCTCATTCATTAGGTCATACTTTCATGGGAGCATTTCTTACTTAGAAACTTCTACTTCAAGACAACGTGTAGAACTCACTCGACATCGCGTTAGATTCACTGGAATAACGCACTCGATGTCGACAATGTCAAAATGCCGTCTCGAGTTTTCGGAATATTTATATATTGGAATAATCATATTAACACTTGATGTGGTTCTCTAACAAACAATTATTAATTTACTAGTCACTTACATTCAAGGTGATTAAGCAACAACAACGAAATAGTTACAGCAATCTGCACTGCTCATACGAGCTAGAAAATGCCAAAAAACGTGGCTGGTCAGACAACTGGTGTTCCAACCCATGGAAAACAATTTCGAGAATGTTCAGCCATAATTGACCAATGAATAGCAAATTACAAATTACACAAATAGTACTTAAGTACTAATGAGTAGTATGACATATACTACTAAATCCAACAAAACGGAATTAGTGGAATATGTTGTTTTCCCCCTGATTTTCAAAAATCCTGCGATAGACTAACCCTCCTGTGTTCCAAATCTATTTTCCATCATTTCCATAATTTAGATGATATTTAAAATAAGATAAAGAGAATTCGGCAAGTCTCTTTATTATCTATCCGAATGACGGTGTAATAGTTAAATATTGAATGAGACTTAGCTACATTACACGTATTTTCACCAGTATTCTTATTCATTAAGCCATTATTTCATATGATCCTTTACCATATGAAATGCGACTTCTAAAAAACAGGTTAAGTGGAATCTAATGTCTTCCCCCGTTTTGCCCATCCGCTGCAACACATACCGATTTAATATTTTTAAAGCATGAGTACCAAACATTGAGCAGTTACGTTTGGTAACTAACCACCTTTTATTCATATTTACAAATATAATCCGTTAAAATGAATATTTTCGAATTTTGACTAAATTTCCACTCCAGGTTTTTTTGGGAGGATTTCTATCTCGCAAGACTAGAAGTGAACTCAATGAAGAGAAGATTGAATAGTTGACGTTCTATTCCAAGTGAAAACAAGACAGTTTCATAATTCTTACAGATAAAACGAAAATATTGCTTGATCAATTGTTATATGTATTCATAATGCACCATGAATCTTTGATCACTATGCATCAATTATATTCATGGAATAGTCAATAGGAATATACAAAAACCACATATGTGTGTATCGATATGACTGAATTTCTTATCTGTTGTTACACTTCTAAACTATTCACAACGAACACAAATTACAAATTCAATAGTGATATCTAGAAATCCATTTCAGTTCAGTTGCAATCATTAATCCACTAGTGACTAACTTAACAATGTTCTTGAAATTTTAATGAGATATTCAAATTGGTGCAGTTCAGACTCGCAAGTTCTGAGACAGTTATCACTTATGACGCCAACCTGAAGGACCTGAGCTGGATCCCATAGTAAAATTGTGATTACGCACTAACGAGCAGCATCGCACTAAATCACAATAACCCACTAGTTGTTCATGTTTTCGATTTGTACCCAACCGTCATTTATCTGTGACGAAACAGAAACAAATTACGTGCCATTAATGTGAATCAGAAGATTCTTGATTGGAAACAAAGTGTTCTCACATACATTTATGGATATCGATCAAACAGTCATGTCATACAAATAATATGAAACGATCGTTTATTATTTTACTCATCAATATGAAAAGTCCAACATGTCAATGAAATGAAATGTATTTGTCCCATTAGAGAATAGTTGTGCACTAATCTGGAAGTTACACGTTACACATACAACACTGAAGAAAAAATCTTCAATTGCTGTATGTTGGTAAACAATAACTGTCTATCTGCCTTGTACGGCATTTATCCTGCACGGAACATCACCCTTTAATGTACTTGTAGAACTGTTATTCAAGAACATACTGTAATCGGCAATCAACTTAAAGACTTTAAACTTATTGAATATATGTGAAACAATTAACAGCATTGATGACTCACTGTATAATTGACTACTGTAAAGAAAATTCTAATATGATTATCACAACAAAGTTTACACTTTATGCTTAGTTAGTTCATACATTAAGGATACTGTAGTTGCAAATGATGATTTTGCTAGGTAGGACCACAAAGAAGCGTAACAAACTTTGAGAACTGTGTTTGCAAACACTATTTCATTTATTCGAACTGTCTGTAATGTAAACATTTTGTTTCTATTATTGTTACGCTCCTCTTGCCCTATCCTCCCATTTAGCATAATTGCTGTTATTATATTGTCAGTTGTTATGGACTACAGTCAATTAGTTGTGTACAAGTTGTTCCTATTCACTACCACTATTTCCCTCGTTCTGTATTCATGTTAATTCTCTAATTGGTTTGCTGTGTGGTCTGACTTTATGTATATAAAAAAGAATGCTTGAAATATAGATTCGATTCGATTCTGTCCAGCTGACCTATTGGCTCGCATTCTTCTTATTTCGGCTTGGGACTAAGTGGGCACAGAGCAGGCGCACAATTACCAACTAGGCACTAGTCATTGGCATTCGGCCAACCCCACTCACCCCCCAATTCTCTCTAGTCATAACAGAATTGATGTATCTTATGTAACATTTCTCGTTGTGGACTATACTGAATTCATTTATTTCTGCTGCTTTAATTTACACTACTGATAATAATTAAGTAACTTGATTGATGAATGACATTTAAAACGACTCGAAACCACGTAGTTGATGACAAGTGTCGATTAGGATGAAGAGTGCGTTCTCGATTCTACTTACCAGTCACAATACATCTTAAATAATACTTGTAAATAATCGCTATATCGAGGCCATTCGATCAGCATATACATATAAAAAAAGAGACTTACAAGCTTCTTTTCATAACAAATCAGCGGGAAGATTCTTGTGTTTAAATCGTCGTTTGAACGATTTTGTAAAATTGTTGGACTGGATAAATATTCGGTAAGAAAGTGAATATGACAGATGAAGAATTGCACAAGAGGAATTAGTAAATGCCAATGGACACTAAATGTGACAGCTACAGGTCTTCGATGTACAGGACAGGATTACTTGCAAAGATCTCATTCAAAAGGTAAGTGATCAAACGAAACGTAAGTTAGTGTCAGTAATAAATACAATAGTCATTCCAGGAACGATTATATACATAAATGAAATGGGTAGTGTGCTGCTTGTATGTTTTACATTGATCATGTCAGAGTCAACAAGAAGCGATTCTGGATCCAGTGACGCGTCCGCACCAATAGCACAGTGTCTTTCTGAATACACACGTGAGAAGTGCTTGTGTTTATATAATAGATTTAGGTGTCAGAGTTATTTAA